>JBBPDB010000019.1:17104200-17116278 GCA_037974465.1 Brachypetersius altus
AGATTCTTTGGGGTGGTCCGAGACCAACTGATGTGGATGGACAGCATCATCTGCCAGATAGGGACAGGAGAGAACACCAGGTAACACACACACACACACACACACACACACACACACACACACACACACACACAAACTTCTTAGGAATATGAGGCTGTAAACTCCCAGCCTAAATAAGATGAGGGTGGTCATTTTTGGGTGTGTGGATTTTGGCAGAAAGTATGAAATAAGTGAAAAGTTTCGACATTTATAATGTTAAACACTGAATGCTACTTATTTTTTTGTAGTATAAAAGTTAAACTTGTGCCTATGTGTCAGGAGGTGGCCACACGAAATTAATTGCCAGTTTTATATTTAATATTACTTTAATGGAAAGGCAGCCACAAACAAAGACCCCATTCACATTAGATCTGGATCATTCTGATCCACATTAAACATGCAGGTGTGAACCAAACACATTTAAACCAGATTAAATCCTCGGGAGGTTCTGAGACACTTCCAGACATGCCCACCACCCAAAACCCCTCCCATTGCTGTCACAGTGCCCCCATCGCTGCGCTTTTAAGATTCAAGATCCTTTATTTGTCACATACACAGTTTATATAAGTACAACATGCAGTGAAATGTTGTCAATGGCGTCCAAGATTTCTAAAACACAATAAAAGTAAAACAGGAGAAACGTAAACCTTCAGAAATTCGGAATAAAAGACATTTAACCAGAACACCCTCTGTTCTTCACCTATTTAACTGAATGAGAGCGAAGGGAAATTTACTACAGTGAAAGGTCAGTCTATCTAATTTTTGGTGCTGAAAAGGCTTAAAATACTTAAAATGAGCTAATTATGCTCTCAGTATTCAGGCAAAGGGGGACTTAGGGGGACTCATATCTTACGTTTTGAAAATGAAGAGTTTTGTGTGTAAGACCCAGTCATGCGACTGGCCCCTGAGGGCCCTGAGGCTGTGCTGGGTGTGTGAAGGTCTGTTTGGCCCCTGTTCTTCCTCGCCATGTGTCTCTCCTCAGGGCTCTAACGGACTGTGGACTGTCTGCTGCTTGCAGGGACGTTTCCTCTGTGGAGGTGCTGATGAACTACCACCAGAGCTTGAAGAGCGAGGTGGAGGCGCGGAACAAGAGCATGCTGCAGTGCATCGAGATGGGAAAGACCCTGCTGGCCGCCCGAAACCCCGCCTCTGAGGAGGTGAAGGAGCCGGGGTGGAGCCTCCAAGGCCGCCGTAGAGTCGTAGCATAGAAAAGCAAAAGCGCGATGACCTAGCTTTAGTCAACCCAGATAATTGTGTTTTCTTTTGTTGTTGTTCTCAACCGCAGTAGACAAAAACTTGATTTAGTTTTACAACACTAACAGGGAGAAGAGGGTTTCGTCAACAAAAATGATTTCGTTTTGTCCTTCTGTCCCTCTCTTTAGGCTAGCAAATTCTTACCTGTATGTAGTTATGATCTTATACCCCCTCAGGTCAATATGTTGTTTAGTTTGTCCATCCTCAGTCCTTAAATAAATGATTTTTTTTCTTGTGTTTCACGCAGTACAGTTGAACAGGACTGATTAAGCTCCTGATGCTGAATATGCAGGCGGTCAGTGTTCCTGATGTTCTGCTGACGTTCACAGTACTGCGAATAATACACTGTGGTCTCACATTCAGGGACAAATTATACATGGAATGCATCTGAAACAAAAATAGCATCGCTTCAGATCCATTACCTGATTCAGAAAAGAAAAAAAAACAGGCCTCTGTGTCCAGATTCGGGTTTTATGCTCAGATCACAAGCGGACAGCTTTGAGCGTGCGCTGAGATTCGATCACTGGGATGACGTTCGTCAGGGTCTCACGCGGTTGTGTTTAATGTTTTTTTTCTTAAATATCACAAACTTTTCATTTTCCAACTGACTCCACATGCTGCGCCCTGCTGGCTAAAAACAATAATGCATCCAGAATACAATTGAAAGTGTTTACATTTACATTTACAGTATTTATCAAACGGTTATCACTTTGCAAAGTGTATATTTACAGAGCAGGAACTGAGATCCAATCACAGGTGGTCACTCGAGACCCACATTAATGCCAGGTGTTACCAATGCCAGGTGTTACGTGTGTGTGTGTGTGTGTGTGTATGTGTTAAAGTCTAGTTTGTGTGTTTCAGATTAAAGAGAAGCTGGAGAAGGTTCTGGCCAAGCAGAGAGAGCTGACTGAAAAATGGGACAAACACTGGGAGGAGCTTAAGCACAGTGAGTGTTAGAGCATCACCCATATGCAGTATGAGTTATTTTGTATCCACTATGTGAAGATTGCTATAAATGAATGTCTACTATGAATAATTCAGTATCTATTGTGAATCATTCAGTTTCCACTGTGAATTGTTTGGTATTATTCAGGGTGTTACTGATAAAGCGATGCTCCACTGTGTGCTCCTCAGTGCTGGAGGTCCATCAGTTTGCTCAGGAGGCTGTGGTAGCAGAGGCGTGGCTGACGGCTCAGGAGCCGTTTATTAACAGTCAGGAACTCGGAGAAAGTGTGGATGAAGTGGAGCAGCTGATCCGGAGACACGAAGCTTTCAGAAAAACTGCAGCAACCTGGGAGGAGAGATTCAGTTCCTTACGGAGACTCACCACGGTGACTCACACACACACACACACACACACACACGCACACACACAAACACGCACAACTGTGCCCTGACCAAGTGAAACCTAAACTTTTTACCAATCAACCAATGAATCAGTTAATCAATCAACCAACCAATGAACCAACTAACCAGTTAATCAATCACCCAACCAATTATTCAGCCAGTCAGTCAGTCAGTTAACCAACCAAACAACCAATTAACCAATAAAACAATCAAATTAATTATTTAACTTAACAACTGACCAATAAATCAATCAACCAATCACCCAATTAATCAACCAACCTACCAATAATCTATAAACCAACCAACCAATTCTTCCATCAGTCAATCAATTAATCAACCAAGAAAATGGATCAATCACTCAGTTAATTCAATAAAGTGATTCAGCACTCCTCAACACAGTAGTTTACAGCGCTGATGTTTGTTTATGTCTGTTCTCTTTACCTGTGTGTTTAAGGTGGAGAAAATAAAGGCGGAACAGAGTAAGCTCCCCCCAACGCCCCTGCTGGGCCGGAAGGTGTTTCTGGACCCTCAGGACTCGTCTCCAGCGCGCAGCAGCCCCTCCTCCCTCCTCAGACAGACCATCTACGAGCAGGGGGAGGTACGGGCAGAGCGAAGTTCCGCCCAGCCCACTCTGACATCCGCGGCCCGCAGGCTGGGCTCCACCGTGGCCAGTTACACCCCCATCATGAACGGGGCGGCTACCTACCGCATCCAGGAGGCCCGGAATGCTGGGCTGCTGGGCGTGGCCGCGGGCCTGGGAACCGCTGCTGAGACAAAATCCGCTCAGATCAAAGCCCAGGTCCAGACTGTTCCACAGAAGATCGAGCACATTCACGCAGCAGTGCACCCCCTGCTGGAGAGGGAGAGGGAGAGGGGGAGAGAGAGGGAGAGGGAGAGAGACAGGGAGAGAGAGAGAGACAGGGACAGAGAGAGAGAGAGGGAGAGAGACAGGGAGAAAGAGAGAGACAGGGAGAAAGAGAGAGAGTGGGAGAGAGAGAGAGAAAGGGAGAGAGAGAGAGAAAGAGAGAGAGAGAGAGAGAAGCAGCAGGAGAACGTGATGGCAGAGGTGGTGATGCTCCAGGAGCCTCGCTTGGGGAGAGAGCGGCTCAACAGCGGACCGCTTGGCAGTGGGAGCAGCAGGTCAGAGCTTCAGGTGGAGCAGCACCCGCCCCCGAGAGAATCCCGTCTGGAGCGGCAGCTGTCCAACGAGCAGCTGATCCAGGCCCGCAGGGACGAGCTCCCCCAGGAGGTGTGGAGGGAGAAGGCTGAGCGTGCTGAGAGGCGGCTGGAGAGACAGACCTCCAGCGAGCACGAGGGTCCTGCCCACACCTACGAGTCCCGGCGGAGAGACCGGCACAAACTGGAGAGGCAGGAGAGCAGTGAACATGACGGCAGAGACCAGTCGGACAGACGCTCTGGAGGAGGGTGAGACAACAGACCTACTGCTAGTTCAGTGTAGTTCACCTAACTGACAGACTTTAATACACTACAGGAACCATACGGGGCAGTATGGTATATGTGTATAAAGAGTGTTACGTCTTATATTCTAGGTTACAGTTAAAAGTGCTCTATAACACTCTATAATTCTCTGTGATGATCATATGACCCACACGGTCTGACTGACTGTAATACACTACAGTGTAGGAGGTGCTATGGCTTCAGTTGAAAACACTATATAATGATGATGATAAGCCTTTATATAATAACAGTCAGTAATGCTATGTAAAGCTCTATAATGCTACATAACACTCTACAGTGCTCAATAATGTTCATATGATCCATGCTTATTTATAAAACTTATTTGCCAGCAGTAGCTAAAATTAGTGACCCGGTGTCACGGTGGTGAGGGCTAAGCCCCCGGGACCGAGAGCTACCGTGGAAAACATGAGCTGGCGACCAGAATTCCATGATGACGTGGTGTTTATTCGAAAACAAAACAAAGAGCACGAGGGCTCAAAACAAAGACTCAGGTTTTCAGAACTGGGCAGGACAGGGCAAAAACACAAGCTTTAGACAAGATGAAGAACCGACACAGGACTGAACCAAACACAGGCTTATATACATGACATACACACGAAACAGGTGGGGACTGAAATCAATAAACAGGGAACACATGGGGAAACAGACATGTGGCACGGGGAGAACAGAACACATGAAGGACAGAACATCACAATAAAAGACCCAGACCATGAACAGAATAAAAACAGAAAAGCAGCGGCCTCTAACGGCTGCTGACCGAGCCATGACAGAGGAGAACATTTCCTTTTATGCAATGTGTGTAACGTGAAGTAGCACTGCTTGTTAAGTGAAAACTACATTTCCATTTTAACAAATACTTTAGCCCTTAACAACAGATTAAAAAACACCTAACATTTCCCTGACATGAATTACCCGCAGAAATGGGTAAAAGTGTGAACGTGTGGATTTGTAATTTGGTACTTTGGTGGAGATTATAAAAATATGGGAATTCCTGATTTATATTCACTTTTAGTAGAATTATTTATTCATTGCAAACCTCCCTTTTCTTCTCACTGTCTTGCTTTCTTTTGCTCTCTCTCTCTGTTTTTCTTTAATTGTCTCAGTCTCTCACTCTCATTTCTTCTCACACACACACTTACACATGCACGCACACACGTGCACGGAGATTAGTGTAGGCTGCCTGGCATTTACATTAAATGACTCTGGCCAGTGTTGATGGTCCGTCATTAAAGCAAAGTGCTTGGTGCGTGTGCATGAGTGGGTGTGTGAGGTGTGTTAAAGTCAAGAACAGAGAAGGAAGAAAGAGGGAGAGACTGTCCATCTGAATCGTAACTTCAGCCGCAGGGAAGCTGTCTAGCCAGCTAACGGTTTTAACGCTTTATAGCGCTTGATAAAAATTTGAAAATAGATTGCATTGTGTCTATGAAGATGGGGTATTATCAGTATAGGGAAACTAATACAGAAATGAAAAAATAAAAAAATACAGAGAATCATCTTTTGGGTGTAGAAAGGACAGATTAGAGGCTGAAATGACTTTATGAGAAAGTCGCAGGATAGTCAAACATAGTCTATCACATTGCAAATTTAGCGTTGCTAAAATGCAAGTACCAAATGTTGACTAGAGGGATATAAAACCCGAATCACTTGGCTGTGGAGTAACAGAGCTGTGTTCTCTGGAGTGATGGTGCTTCATGCAAAATTTGTTGGCCAGAACAATCATACACAACAGTACCTAGCTTCACTAATGCTCTTGTGGCTGAATGCAATCAAATCTTTATCGCAATGCTTGAACAATGTAAAGCCTGTCCAGAAAAATATAGGTTTTTACTCTCAGACTCCCAATTATTACTTGTGGTTTCAGAAGAAGCACTGAACAAGCAGGAGTCTACTACAAACTTGCCTATTGTGTAACAGGTGCCTTGAGTGAGGGTGGGTGCTGCATAGGGATGGCCTGTTTGAACCAATGTGACTCCACTAAGGTGGCCTGGTGTTGGATTGTACTGGCTATGAAACAATTGCATGCTTTATCATCAACTATTATGTGCCCCCCATCTGCCTGATGCTTTCCTGCTCTGCCTTTGATGATTATCCACATGTGCAATGGGTTCAACACGTGAGAAGAAAAGAATAGAGAACACAAAGTCATAGCTCAGCTTTTTGTAGTGACATTACATTAACGAACTGACTGAACATTTTGTCTGAAATGTTGTGCAAGTAGTGTATCAAAAAATCTAATATATTAGAGTTAAGTGGGCAGTACTTACATTGCAAATTATTGCAACAGGAGCAGCAGTCTGATGGATAAGGAGAGATTCTGATGTGCATAGTAAAACATATATTAAAAGGGTGCAATAAACTTGTGAAAGGAGGTTTCCCAATAAAGTTGGATGAAGTTTGTTAATGAGGTTCTTAAGCAAGAATTTTGTCTCTGGCCTCTTTGCAAACTTTGTGCCTGCAAAAATGTGAACGGTTGATAAATTTAAGGCATTTTTCAGACATTTACGGCATTTTTCAGACGCTTTTATCCACAGCGACTTCCATTCCCTAACTACAGGGGGTGGTCTCCCTGGAGTTAAGGGTCTTGCCCAGGAACCCAGTGGTGGTGTACTGAAGGGATTGAACCCATGGCCTCTTGGTCCAGTAGCAAGTATCCTACCACTAGGCCACCACCATCCCCATAAATGTCACATGTTGTAGTGTTACAGAACATTCATGCAGTTAACTAAAAATCTCATAGCTGCTACTATTTACAGGCTGCATAAATTCATTTTACACAAGACCATGGTGCCAAAATAGCTGTTAGATTTACATCCAAGTTCACATCTACACATGTCTAGCTATATTTTCCCTAATTTCCAATTTGATGAAAACTTAGCTCTGGTTAAAAAAAAAAAACCTCTCAATTAAAAATCATCTTATCTATAAAATACTTGTTTATTGTAGAATCTAACCAGAATGATGTTATAATTTCCTTTGTGCTAATTGTACCATTTACAGAAATTATGTATTACATTTACATTTTTGGCATTTGGAAGCCGCTCTTATTCAAAGTGGGTAACTGGTATGTGCTGCTGTGAGTGAATGGCTTGATTTCTCACTAACTAGATCATCCAGATAATGCTTATTTGGAGCAAATTCTCTGAGATCTCACTGGGTAATGCATTCTGAATGCTGTTCTTCAATTTCAATAACATGATGCCTCTCAAAGACCCCATTCAAATGTATACAATCATCAAAAGGTTTCCCTATTTCAAAACAATTAAGTAATGCAATGGACATCATTTAAATTTAAAATTACAACAGACATAACATTTAATATTGTAATCTATTTAATATGGTAAACTCTCTTTATTTGGCTGTGGCTGATTTAAGGCTTGGAATAATTGTGTTCTCCAGCATATTGCAAGTATATTTTAATATTGCAAGTACATTTTTAGACTGGTTTACTGTTTTAAAGTGTATTGTAAACATGTAATTTTAATATTTTTGATGATTTAATGATGTCACATGTCACATCACAAGTTCCTTGAATGAGGAATCAATACAGAGTGGCCAGTTTAATTGTAAGAGACAAGGAGAGCTAAATAAAAAAATGGATGAAATATTGTGGCAGGACTCACTATGGGAGGAAAGCAATGTTCTGCTGAGACCCTCACAATGCTGGATATCACTTTGACATGTAACACAAACCTAATTACTGTTGCAGACCCTTTATGGCACTGCTATTCTCTAGAGGCAATGGGTGCTGTAAACAGGATCATGCACTGCCGCACTGCAAACATTATCGAGGAATGGTTTGAGGAACATGATGAAGAGTTCAAGACTTGGCCTGCAAATTCCCCAGATCTCAATCTGATCGAGCATTCTATTCCATGGACTGTGCTGGACAAACTAGTTCAATCCATGGAGGTCCCACCTTGCAACTTACATGACTGCTGCTAATGTCTCAGTGTAGACACCAAAGCACAACTTCAGAGGTCCTGTGAAGTCAATGCCCTGGCAGGTCAGAGTTATTTTGGTGGCACGAGGGGGACCTACATCACATTAGGCAGGTGAGGCTGATCTGTGAGCAATATACATTCTTGTAACCATGTAGATGGGACATTTCAGGCACCACAGGGAAACTGATACTGCAGACACTGTAGACACCCAGTTCGTTTGAGAGTAGACTCCTGGAGGGAAGGAAAAGGCTTGCAAATGCCACCAAATAGGTTGGCGCCGAAAATGGCAGCCCGAGACGGATCATTTTCAGACATGATTAGGGGAAAAACAAATATGTTCTATAGAGTCTACCCACACACTGCCGGGGTTCACACATTAAATATTTTGTGTGAGCAATGTGAATCAAACTGCATTTTATTTCAGTGAAAGGAGGCCATTTAAAGTAGTAGCTGGCTGAAATGTGTGTGTCACACACATTTTGGCCCAGAGTTATCATTAGGGTCCATACTCACCCATCCACACTCTAAAAAGCATGATGCGCTTGGCGTGACCGAGTCTGGCTGTGTGAGTGCCTTTTGAAATCTGCTTATTTCCCACCCTGCTCCCTCCTGCTCTTCTAGACATGTCCGTGAAGCGTGAGTTTAGGGGGAAGTCTCTTCGGGGCTCCACTGCAACAAACATGCACTGCTCTCCAGCCTCTGACACACATGTGCATATGTGCACACATTTAGTTTAACTATTTCATGTACTGTATTTACAGTTACCATCCAATAGCTAGTTTATCTCTTCTGTATTAAACACACATCCATATGAAATTCTGGCAAAAAATCAAATTTTTTTTCCTCATGGAGTCAATAAACAAAAACATGTTTAGAGTCCAACTGCTGCTTTAGTTCTGAACTGGAGCTACAAGTCACTAACAGGCCAGAAGTCAATAGTCACACAAATCTTCTCTGCAAATACACACTCAAACCACAGTAAGAAGGTGGAAGGTGGAACAGACCTGTGGACATAGTTTAGGACCGTAAAATGAATAACAACGAACAACCAGGGCTGATTTTAGGTCATATTTCTATGTAAAGTGATTGTAGATCAGCATGTGGTTGGTGGAGACATTTATAAAAATGAACTACAGATTTTTTTTACAAGGGCCTGAAGCCCTTTTCAGAAGATACATGGAATGGTCGTTCCCCTCTGGTACAAAATCACATTTATTCAATTCATGTTTCTCCTGAAAGTGCATTAGCATTAGAGCCTTACCTTACAAAGAAACAAACACGATTTCACATTCAAGTGTAATGACTGTGGGAAGTAATTGTGATCGGCTTAAATAATTGCAATCAGTAATGTAATAATTATGACACACAGGACCGGACACAGGAGAGCACATACAAACACATAGTAGTGTAATTGTCCTAGTGGGGGTTATTTTCTGGCCTCTGCAGTTTGATTGGTGTTTCACTGCATGTGTTCTATAATGTGTGAGTGTTTGTCTTTCTATGTGTGTGTTTTTTTGTTTATGAGTGTGATTATTGTGAAAACAAGAGAGGGAGAGAGAGAGAGGGAGAGAGAGAGGGAGAAAGGATAACAGAGAAAGAGAGGGAAAAGAAAGTGCCTGAGTTATAGTTTGCAGCTCAGATACAAGGCTTCACCCGCCTGAACAGCGCTATACCCCTGTCCCCAAAGGGTGTGTGTGTGTGTGTGTGTGTGTGTGTGTGTGCGTGTGTGCGTGTGTGCGTGTGTGACTGCCACATGCTGGTTTATGACTTGATTTTAATTAAGAGTCATTAAAATAGATATTTCTCATTAGAGCCCAATACCCCATGGACATCTCTCTCTCTCTCTCTCTCTCTTTCCTTCTCTCTCAAGCTCTCTCTTTTCTCTCTCTCTAACACACACATACACACACCAGGAACATGGATGAAGAAACATCAACCTTTAAGAGGTTTCTACAGAATTTACTCTTCTAAAAATAATCATACACACACACACACACACACACACACACACACACACACACACACACACACACACACACACTCACACTCACACACACACAATTAGCCTCTCTTGTTTGTTGTTACTTTGGTTTTACTCTTGTGCAACAGGTAATAACATGACAAGACAAAGAGTGGGTTTGTGTCTGTTTGTGTTTTTGGAGGAGCCATTTGCGTGAGTCACCTTGGAATATTGTGCTGTACAGCTAGAACAGGGGTGAGCCTACAGAGTACTACCAGCCACTCTTACTCTCTCTCTCATGCACACACACACATTCTTCTCTCTTCATGGTCCCAGAATCACAACACCCCATGCAAATAAGCTTTTTCTCTCTCCTTTCTCAAGGAGAAAAAGATAGAGAGAGTGAAAAAAAGAAAGGAGGGAGAGGCAGAGAGGGTAAGGAGGAAGAGAGAGAGAAAGAGAGAGAGAGAGAGAGAGAGAGAGAGAGAGAGAGAGAGAGAGTTTTAGTGAGAGGAATAAGTTTTAGGAAAGTGAAGTCTCTCTAAGAAAAGTTAGATCTGAAGGGGGCAGAATGCAGTTGTAGTTGAAAGTAATTGCATTAATGTCCTTTGTTTCTGTGAGTTTAGATTGTGTGGCACACTACAATCCCATTCAACTCATGAGAGAATATTTCTGCACTGCTTCTTGAATCACTTTACTCTTCTCCCCCCTTCAGAAGCTATACCAGATTTAATTAAAATAACTGTTAATTGCTGAGCTTTTCCATAATCAGACTCACTGCAGGAAACGCTGTGTATCCCAGCGGATCTCGTGAGCTGGAAGTTCATCAACAAGAATTTTTCTTTTCCTTTTTTCCCCATGCTTCCTCATCCCAGAGTTCTCCATTAGGGACAACTGAGCTTCTCTTAAAAATTTTTTTTGCTAGTTGATGATGTTCACGTGCATCAGTGGTAAGTAATGCGCAGCCCTGTCTGACCATTAGTATTTTACATTCTAGCACTGCAGGAGTTCAGTGTAAACTGTACAGTGTGGATACGGGTTTACCTTTACATTTTCTTGAAGCGTAATGTATTAAGCTGAGTATAAAAGGAAATTGAAGTGTTTTGATGGCATATATGGTGTTTGCACAATAAAACACATCACAATTTGCGGAAATCTGTGGGGGGTTTATTGTATAAACGTTGTTAAAGTTTCTAGATGTACCATTCACTTCTCTGTGTAAATGACTCAATAATGGAAGTTATTTATAGAGTTTATGATGTCCTACAGAGTATAACAGGCTTTGCTCTTGGTTGGTGGGACGGCCCAACCCTCTCTCCCATCAGCAAACGTAATAGAATTGATGGTTACAGTTCTCCTCCAACCACGTTAAGCTGTGCAATGAGGTTATGTTAGGGGCAGTTTAATAAATATGCAAGAGCTTCACATGACTCATTTTCAATCCTTCACTCTCCCAGTGTTGGTGGTCGCATGTAAATGGGGGAGTCCTAGTCAGCTCCCTTCAGGACTCTATTCCTAACAATCACCAAGATACTGAATTTAACGCTGTCCCTAGACTCTACTCCACACTTCACAAAAACCCCTGATATTAGATTTAATTTGTGTATTAGTCACGTGACCCATGTATAAATACCCTCCGGTGTAAATACTACGCAGATCTTTGACTTGTCCTGATTGCTTTGTTCTTGCATTGGACTGCTTCACTGGACTGTGACCACTTGTTTGCTTTGCAGGCCATTTTCTGGTAGTGAACTATTGCTTGTCTTTATGTTTTATGGTCTTTTGCCTGTTGGAGCATATCTGCAGTTCCGGAGGGCATGCTAAAATTATGTAATTTTTAATTAAGATTCTCATAAGTAAAAAACAGTATGTTTGCATGATTGTTTCTTGAATAAGAACTGAGGTGCAATGCAGAGCAACCAGTCAGAAAAGGGGTCATGTAGACATATAAGTCCTAAAGACACAGCCTGTGTAGATGTGGTGGTGGTGGCCTAGTGGTAGGATACTTGCCTCTGGACCAAGAGGTCATGGGTTCGAATCCTACCTTCAGCACCACCA
>JBBPDB010000019.1:17116378-17135800 GCA_037974465.1 Brachypetersius altus
CACACACACACACACACACACACACACACACACATTTATTTCACATTTATTTCATTTTGTAAAGCTGCTTTGTGACAGTGACCGTTGTTAAAAGCGCTATAGAAATAAAATTCAATTGAATTGAATTGAACATGTGACTGAATCCGCGTAAAACTGGGGGACACTGTATTTTATGTACACACACAAGACCCCTCTGTTCAGAGAGCATTCTTCTGTATGTTTTTTTGTTGTTCGAGACCATTTTTAGCACCTTTCACCTGTTAATGCAGTTGAATGCGGCGTCTGTGTTCAGGCTGAGCAGCACGCAGGAGTGTCTGGAGTCGTCTCTGATGGAGAAGGAGCACACGCTGGCCAGGACCTCGGAGAAGCTGGAGCTGATTGACGGTCTGCGAGATGCACTGAGGGAGAAGGAGGATCAGCACAGGGATGTTTCTGAGCGCCTGCTGCAGACCGAACACGCCGTGAGTCGCTGTGAAGCTCAGCTGAAATTCAGCTGTTTTTTTGGGGTTTGGTGTAATTTTGCCTGTTTTCCTTCGTCCAGCTGGCAGAAGCGACCAAGAGGTGCGGTGCCTTCGAAAAGCAGTGCTCAGAGACGAAAACCACGATCGCAGATTTAAACCAGAAACTCGGTTCACTGAAGGACAAGGTGGGGATATTTAAACACATTTCATTTTACCGTAAAATCAACCCCTCTAAACCAAAGCAGCATTTTCTGAACTTTATTAAATGACATGAAAGGTGTAAAAATTAAAGTGGAGGTTAGAATTCATTATAAAATTAGGAATATTTTAGATTTTAATAAATTTAAAGTGAGTTGAATTTAATATAATGTTTATGGAAATTTCCCACTCGTGTGTCTAATAAAGACATATATTATAATGACTTGGGGGCAGGGGGCATTCAGGAGGGTGCTATCGAATTAAAATGATTATTTTTGTTAATTTTTACAAATTCTTTATTCTTTATGCTAAAATTGTTGCCTATTCCACCAAAGCTGATGTGTGGAATCCTTTCTTAATGAAGCACAAACACGTATTTGTCAGGTTGAGTGTTTCCACTCCTCTTAAATTCGTTTTTGCATTTTGAACTTTTCAGATGCAGAAGCAGGAATCCGCCATAGAGTCTCTGCAGAGCGATCTGGATCAAACAAACGACGAGCTGGACAAGCTGAACACCACGCACCTGGAAGAAAGAGCTCAACTCATCCATGATCTCCAGAGCTGTGAACGAGAGATCGACAACCTCAAAGACGTCATCACAGACAAGGACAAGGAGATTTCTGCTCTCTCTGGCAACGTGGCGGAGTATGCGGATCAAATCCACGAGCTTAAACAGGACATAAAGGAGAAGGAGGAGGAGCTCGTTCGCACCGAGAGCGCCCTGAGCAAAGCAGAACAAGAAGCTCAGGTCATCAGAGAGTTGCAGTCGTCCGATCAGCAGTCGCTTAATGTGAAGATAGCTGAGCTGATGGAGCAGGTGAGGCTTGACGAGAATGATCTAAGTGAGGCCAGAAGAGAGAAGGAGTCGAAGGAGGAGGAAATTAAGGATCTGTTGAGGCAGGCGGAGGAGGACGGGTCGACCATCAAAGATCTCCGCATGGAAACCCAGAGGCTCAGTGCGAGTCACCGCAGCCACCTTTCCGAATGTGACGCTCAGATTTCCTCCCTAAAGGAGCAGGTGCTCGTCGCCGCTCAGAAGGTTAAGGAGTCTGAAGACGTTCTCTCACAGCTGAAGGAGACCAGAAGTTCAAACGAGAAGCTAAAGGAACGGGAGCAGAACTACGAAAAAGAGCTGAAGTCCCTCAAGGAGGAACGGAACAAGCTTCTGTCGGAGGTCACGAAATACAGCAGCGAGCTCCAGTTCCTATCCAGTCAACTTCAGGCCCAGGTTGAGTGCCAAGAACAGGTCAAACAGGCAGTGAAGGAGAAACTGGAGACCATAACATCTCTGGAGAAAAGGCTGAAGAACGTTGAAGGAGAAAAGCAGGCACTGAGTGCGGAACTGGAGACCAGAAAGGACTGTGTGGAAAAACTGGAAAAAGACGTTTCTGAGAAGACGGAGAGTGTTTCTGAGGTAGAACGTCGTTTGCAGTCACTTAAGAGTGAAAACTCAGGTCTACAAAAGGCTCTTGACGAAACTGCGGAGGAGTTAAAGGCTCAGAAACAGCTTTTGAATGAAGTTCAGGAAAAATTGGACATGGTGCGAAATGAGAACAGCACTTTGCAGTCCCAAGTGAGGAGTCTCACGGATGAGAATCTGAGTTTTAAACAAGAAATTGAGAACGAGGTTAAGGCCCTGGCAAGTGTTTCGGAGGAGAGAAACACATTGGCGAGTAAAATATCTGCTCTTGAAGTTCAGTATGTAGAACACTGTAAAACAATCGAGTGTCTAACGAAAGAGAAGGAAGAGATGAGCGTCAGGACGTTTGAGCTGAATAACATTCTAGAGCAAAACAAGCAGTCCGTGTCTGAAAGCCTCCTGGAGAAGACCGATGAGTGTAACAATCTCCGAAAGTTGCTTGACGAGAGTGAAGGAGCAGTCGCGCGTTTACAAAACCAAATCGAAGCCTTAAACACTCAGGTTGACCAGCTAAACTGTAGAATATCAGAAAAAGAGGAAACCGTGGGCAAGCAAAGTGCTCAAATAGACGACCAGCAGAGTCAACTGGCGCAGCTCCAGGAAACTCTGACTCTACTTCAGGAGCAAGGAACGTCCTTGAAATCTGGACTAATGGAAAAAGAGGTGCTATTGCAAGACCAGGTTTCTCAGTTTGCTTCCTTACAGAGTGAACTGGCTCAGCAGAAAGATCTACTCACCAAAGCTCACGGTGAGTGTGACTCGCTTAGAAAGGAGTGTACACAACTGGGCCAGAGTCTTCAAGAAAGAGAAATGGCCCTCAGCGAGAAGACTCGTGAGAATCAGACGCACCTGGACGAGCTCAACAAGAAGAACGACGCTGTTGCGTCCCTCGGCGATCAACTGAAAACGATCACTGAGCTTAAGGTGAGCCTGGAGACTGAAAACGCTGATGTAAAGAAGTCTCTGGAAGACCTGCTGACCAATAACAGCAGGCTTACAGAGGAATTGACTCAGAGGCAAACTGATATTGTTGGTTTCCATAGCCATATTCAGGCTCTGACTGAGCAAAATCAACAAATACGAGCAATGTATGAGCACAAAGAGAAGGAACTTGGTGAAATAAGGCAGGTTGTGTCTGAAATGGATAAGAAGTTAGCAGCAACACTAGAAGCAAATGAAATATACTCATCTCAAATATCATCTCTTACTGAGCAGAATGGTCATCTTCAGCGCGAAAAGGCTGACCTGGTTAAATCGCTGTCCGCATTAACAGAGGAAAAGAACTCGTTGTGTGAAAAGGTGTCCGGGCTCGAGATGCAGCACACTGAAAACCGTAAAATTATAGACAACCTGCTTAAGGACAAAGAAGGGCTATCTTCGAAGATAGAACAGCTCGGCAAAATCAGCGAACAGAATCAGGCGTCGTTGGCAGGAAGTTTGCTTGAGAAGACCAACGAGTGTGCATCTCTTTCTGAACAGCTAAGCGAGAGCGAGGAGGCAGTGAAACGTCTTCAGGAACAAGCCGAAACCTCCAGTTCCCAGTTTAACACTCGGGTGACTGAGAAAGACCAGCTCATTTTAGAACAAAACTCACAGATTGACGGTTATCAGAACCAGCTTGCTCAGCTCCAGGAAACCCTTTCGTTACTTCAGGAGCAGGGTAGCGCTCTTAAATCGGGACTCCTGGAGAAAGACGCTGCTCTTCAGCAGCAGTCTAAGGAATGCTCCTCCTTGCAGAATGAACTCGATAATCAGAGGGAGCTTCAGGCGAACCTCCAGACTGAGATCGAGACACTGAGAGAGGAACGTTCGAGGTTCGACCGAGTTTTGAAAGAGAAACAGTGTGCTCTGGACGAGAAGATCCTCGAATGTCACAATCACACTGAAGAGCTTGTAAAGAGAAACGAGTCTGTCGTTTCGCTTAGCGGTCAGTTGGGTGCCATGAACGAGAACGCGGCGAGGCTCGAGTCGGATCAGTCACGTCTGCAAAGTTCCCTGGAGTGTCAGTTGTCTGAAAATGCTACGCTGAGAGAGGAGCTGGCTCTTAAACAAGCTGAGATTGGGAACTGTCAGGATAACGTTCAAGCACTAAATGAGGCACGCAATAAAATGAAAGCAGAGCTGTCTGCCAGGCTGGAGGAGGCCAGCGCTCTTCAGAGCGACTTGTCCAAAAGGGACTTGAACATAGCATCTTTGACTCAACAGTTAACCACAGAAAGTTCCAGGGCGGAGAGCTTGCGGCTTGAATTGCTACAGAGAGAGGAATCCTTTAGGCAGCAGGAGGTGTTCCTGAATCAGCTTCAGGTCAGATCTACGGAGGGAGAAGATCAGATCAGCCAGAAAATGGAAGCCATTGCAGAGTTGCAGAGGGAGGCTCAGAACTTACAAAGGGCACTGCAGGAAAAAGATCAGTTGTTGCTCAAAAAAGACCAGGAGATCACTCTGCTCGGTGAAAAAATCACCGCAGAGTCGGAGGCGTGTAAAGCTCGAATGAACTCTGACATGGAAGTCATCTCTAAATTGCAAGGAGAGCTGCATATTTTGCTAGAAAAGAATGACCATCTTACTGGAGCGGCCGCTGAAAAGGATGCTCTGTTGAGGCAGACAGAGGAAAGGTATCTGAACACGAAGACTAGGCTTGAAGACACAGTTGCACGGCTAAAGGGTGACATTCAGAAGTTGTCTTCAGAGGCAGCACAACTCAGGTCCGCACTAAGCGAGAAAGAGCAGATCTTGCTTGATGTTAATATTTCCTCAGCAGAGGTCTCCAGCCTGAACGAAACCTTGAAAGCCAAAGATATTGAGAATGAAAACTTGCGTCAGCAGGTGACCGACCTCAAGGAATCCACTTCAGTCTTGAACACTAACCTAAGTGCCCAGTCCGCAGAAGTAACGAGACTGACCGCATCTCTAGAACGAAGTGGTCATGCAGCGGAGGACCAGAACAGAGCGCTCCAGGATCTTCAGAGGAAGGCAGACGAGGCGGCTTTGTTCAAGGATCAGTTCGTGGAAAGTACAGAGCTGGTGAGTCAGTTGCAAGGCCAGATCCAGGATCTCCGAGAGGAAACCTCCAGACTTTCCTCAGCAATAGAAGACAAGCAAAGTGCCTTAACAAACCTTCAGGATAAATTTGCCTCCCAAGTAGAAGAACTTCAGGAAACAAAAGCTCTGCTCTTCCAAAAAAGCGAAGAAGTGCTGAACCTTAACCAGGTCATCAGTGAGCGCGATGAAAGATTTAGCGCGGCAGAAAATAGCCTCGCGACTCTTAAGCAGGAATCGCGAATGTTGTGCGATGAGATACAACAGCTGCAGGTGGTAAACTCTAACATCTCGAAGCAAAAGGATGATGCGTTAGTTGCCCATCAAGTAAATGCAGACTCTTTAACTGTTGAGATTGAGAGACTCAAAGCGCAGCACCTGCAAGTGGCAGCCCAGGTTAATTCTCTAACTGATAACCTTGAGCAGAGGGAACTGGCTCTGCATGCTATTAACAGTCAGTATACTGCTCAGGTAAGACATACAGAGCACGTTGTTTCAGAGATGCAGAAACTGAGTGAGTTGTACAAGAGGCTTCAAGAGGAAAGTGATCTGACCAAGCAGGCGCTAGATAAAGTCACTACCGAGAGATCACTAAAGGAGGAGGAGGTGGCAAACTTGGTTCTGGAAAAAGAGGAGCTCAGTAGGAATTCAGACTACCAGATTCACAGGATGCAAGAACAGCTCCAATCCAGTAGCATGAAAGAAGTGGTGGAGAAACTGAAGGCAGAGACGGAGCAGCTCCAGGTCCAGGTTAGTGCTAAAGATGACATAATCACCGGATTGAAATCCGAAGTTCAAAGAATTGAGCAAACTCTTCAGGAGTCAGAAAGAGAGTGGCTGTCGGTTCTCGATAGGGAGACCCAGGCTAAAACCCTCCTTGCTGAGCAGCTCCAAGGAATTGAGAATGAACTTATGACCAAAGACAGTAAAGTGCATGCCCTGAAACAGGACCTAGATAACTTGAACGAAAAACTGGCGGACGCTACGCTGGCAATTAAACAAGGCTCAGAGAAGCTTCAGGAGAAAGAGTTAGATGCTTTAGCAAGTAGAAACAAGTTCGAGGACATTTTAACCACTGTTCAGGCGAAAGAAAATGAAAATGGTGTTTTGAGACAGGCCCTGCGTGATATGGAAGCGGAGAATAATAAAGAAATGTCTAATTTGAAACAGTCCTTGTCAGATAAAGTAGTGGCTTTAGAGGAAGAGAGGGTCTCTCTCCAGACCACGATTAAACAGTTGCAAGAAAGCAGCCAGTCAGAGGCATGTTCCCTTAATAAGGAATTGGCTTCGCTGAGTAGGGAACTAGAGCAAAAGCAGGTCGAGTGTCTAGAAAAAGAAAAGGAGAGTGAAGACAAGAGCGAAAAGATGATTTTGTTAACTGAAAGTCTTAACTGTATCCAGGAAAAACTGGTGGCCGAATCAGAAAACCTCAAAGAGGCGCACGAGAAATACAACACGCTTCTTTCTGAGATCCAAAAGAGAGAACATCAAATGAGTTGCATGAACATTCAGATCAATCAGCAGAAAGATTTACTGACTGGACTCAGCCAGCAGCTGAAAGAGAAGGACGCCTCGGTGATGCAGGTAGTTACGTCTGCCTCGAATGAAAGGATGAAACAGGAGGAACAGAAAAACAGTCTGCTTTTGCAACTAGAGGAGATGAAAGAACAGTTGGTTAATTGTCGGAGTCAGATAGAAACCATGGATGTGGAAAAGGCAGCTTTGGCTAAAGACAGTGACGATCTTAAATCTAATGCCAACAAACTGATGAAAGAAAAAGAGGCCATGAGGAAAAAGCTCCAAGCTGCACTTGTTGTCAGAAAAGAACTGCTGAAGAAGATCGAGGAATATGAGAACCAGAGCGCACTGAATTCTACAAATGGTGTGGAGGTTGCAGCCGTGCAAGAGAAAGTGGAAGAATTAATGGCACAAGGAAACTCCGGCGCGCAAGAGCGCAGTGCAGCTATTTCTGATCTTAGCCAGCAGCTCGAACAGAAAGACCATCAAATTGCTGTGTTAACCCAACTCCTGTCTGATAAAGAGCACACTATTCTTCAGCTGCAAACCAAATTTAATGAACAGGGGGCGAATTTCACCTCTGCACTCCAGAAATTAGATGAACAGAAGCAATTAGTCGACCACCTTCAGATTGCAGACGAAGAAAAAGCCGTTTCTTTTGAACGCAAGAAGCAGGATCTCCTGGTGAAAATCGACCAACTTGAGAAAGACGTCACGAATGCAGAGGACGGCGTTAGGAGAGAAATGTCTGGTCGTGTTGAAGAGTTAGAGCAAGAATTGAGCAAAGTGAAGCAAGAGAAAGAAATGCTTCAAAAGAAAGCTCATGCCGCTTTGTTGGCACGCAGAGAAACGATAAAGAAATCTCAAGAATGTGAGAAAAAGTATAACGAGGAGCTTTGTGAAATACAGGGAATGTGTAAACGTCTACAGGAACAACACAGCCAGCAAACTGATGAGCTCCGTGATCTCCGAAAGACCTATGAGCTCAAGGTTCAGGAGCTGGAGGATGCCCTTCGTACCTCAAAATCTCTGCAAGACGAGGTGGAGACCTTACAGATGGATGCTGAGGACAGAGAACGAGTCGTCACAGAGTTAAGAGAATCCTTAACCGAGCAAGAGACTCGGTCGGGACAGGCGTCCTCAGTACTGCTGGAGGAGTTAGAGTGCCTTAAATGTAACTTGGAAAAATTGACCTCGGAGATGTCCCATAAAGACCAGTTACTGGTCGAGGCTCAAGACAGATTCAATGAAGTTGCAGAAAAAATGGTGTGTATGAGATGTGAACTTGAAGCTGCGTTCAAAGACATCAGCGAGAAGAATGAAGAAATCTCAAAGCACAAGGCGAACATTCAAGTGGTCGAGGGACATCTTGAGCAGCAGCAGCAAGACATGAGCAAACTGCAGTCTGAGCATCAGAAGCAGTTGGATGCACTTAATGCATCTGTCGAAGAGCTCATGTCCAGTTCGAAAACAGCTGAGAGCAATAAAATATCCCATACACAAAATGAAATGGAACAACTTGCTGAAGAACGCAGTCTTCTGAAGACGCAGTTAGAGGCTGCATTAGAAGAGGTCACTCAAAAATCAGCTGAACTGCTTGCTGTGCAGGACAAATTAACTGAAACACAACAGCAGGTTTCTCAGGAACATCTCCAGTGGCAAGAAGCAAAGTGTGAAGTGGATCGGTTGCAAATACAAGTGGAAACCCTACGGAGAGAAAAGGAAAACTGTATGGAGGAGTTTGAAAAGTCCAAACATGATGTTGCTTTTCTGGAGTCACAACTAAAGCAGATTGAAGCACAGAACAAGGAACTGATGTTTCAGGTTGAACCAGCTGTACAGCGCCAAGAGTCTGTATTATCTCAAGTGTCCCGCCACCAACAGGAGTCGGATTGTAAAGAAACTGATAGTTGCCTTTTAGAGTTTCAAGCACTGCTAACAGAGAAGGAGGAGCTCGTGTCTGCTCTAGAGCAACAGCTGCAGAGGCAAATCCACCTACATGAGGTTGAAATGGAAAAAATGCGTATTGAACTCGGTGAGCTACAGCAGAAACCAGCAGAAGGTACGGAGAACAGATCCATTGAGCAGTTGACGAAGAAACTTCAAGCAGCCTTAATTTCTCGCAAAGAGCTAATGAAGGAGAATCGGACCTTCAAAGAAGAAATGCAGAGCCTTTCAGCGCAAAATACGAAGATGCAAACTGATTTCATGTCCCTTGAAAGAGTAGTTGCCGAACTACAGCTGCAGAAAAAAGATCTAGAAGATGGTGTTTGTGCCCTGGGTGCCGAAAAGCAGAACCTTTCTACAGATGTCGATCGAATTCTGAGCGATAATCACAACCTGTCGGCGGCCTGCGAGAGCCTTAAACTCACTATAGAAAACATCACCCAGCAGAAACAAGCATTTTCGTGTCAGCTCGAGTCACTGAAAGACTCGCAGACAGAGGAGCTATCCGAGTGGAAGTCCAAGCATGCAGATTTAAAGCAGGAGTACGAGTCTCTCTTGCAAGCGTACGAAAACGTAAGCAGTGAAATGGATAAGATGAGGCAGCTTCTTGAAGGGGCAAAGAGAGAAAGACAGGAAGCTCTTTTGAAGGTTCACAAATATGAGTCTGAGCTGGACGGTCTTGGAAAGCAAGTTGCTGATCTGGAGGATGAAAATGACAAAATCAAAGAAAAAATGAGAAAGTTTGCCAAAGTGAAGCAACAAAAGATCGAAGAACTCGAAGAAGAAAATGAAAAGTTCAGGCAGGTCTTGACCTCCTTTGATGACAAACAGAAGTGCACTGTTGATGAGCTGACCCTGAAGAACAACCAACTGGAAAGTGACATGGGATCCCTGCATGAATTAACGGAGGAGCTCCGAGGGAAGATGAGTGAACTACAGAAGGATAACCAGAATTTGGCACAGGAATTGAAAGAAGCAGGCTTGTCCCTTGAGAAGTGGCACATGGAGTCAAAAACAGCTGAGAGCGCCCTGCAACTTAAATTGAATGAGGCCCTGAGTTTGAATAATACCTTCACTGCCCAAATTGAGACTCAGAAAGAAGATTTAGCTGCCCAGATTGAAATGGTTGAGTCTATACAAAAGGAGAAGTTTGATTTTTCTGAGAAATTAAAGCAGGCGAAGAAAGACCATGAAATCGAACTCAGTGAGCGGGACAAGACTGTCGCAGAGCTTAGATGTGTGATTGAAGAAAACAGGCAAGAAATCATAAGCCTGGATGAAAAAGTTAGGATTTTGGAAGATGACAAATGTCTGTTGCAAGAGGAGCTTGAGAACGTCCAAGAAACATCTGATAAAGTGAAAAACGAAAATGAGTATTTAGAGACGGTGCTTCTTAAAAATTCAGAGAGGATTGATGAGTTGACTGAGGCACTTAATGCCTTGCAAATGCAAAACAAGCAGCTCTCAACTCAGCTGATAGAAGTCAAGGAGGAGAAGGCGAAGGTCTGCCAAGACAAAGAGGAACAGCACCTGAAACTTGTGAAAGAATTTGAGGACAAACTCAAAGCTCTACAAAGAGGCACTGAAGGCTCCAAAAATTTGAAAAAGGAGCTTCAAGAACTGCTGAAAGAGAAGCATCATGAGATTAATCAGCTACAGCATGACTGCATCAGATACCAGGAGTTGATCTTGAACCTTGAAAGGTCATTAAAACACTCGCAGACAGAACACCAGCACGTGGAGACGGAGCTGAGGGACATGAGTGAGAAGGTCACTGGTTTGCAGAAGGAAAACACGAGTCTTGAAACTGAGCTAAAAACTCTGAAGAACGTCCTTGATGATGCCACTAAGGAACTGGCCTCACTAACTTCTGAAAAAGACAGACTTCATCAAGAACTCACCAAGAGGCAACAGCAGTCCGCGTCGGAGACAGCAGAGAAGGAGAGATCATTGGAAAAACTTGCCGAACAACACCAAGCTCTTCTTAAAGAACAGTGGGCTGAGCTGCAGAAACAGATTAGGGATTTACAAGGGCGGAACGAGAAGGAAGCTAAAGTTGTTGCATCACTACAAGGACAAGCGGAGTCTAAAGATTTGCAAATCAAAACCCTGCAGAGAGAAGCTGAAACTAATTTGGCCAAATTGACTGTACTTAGTGCAGATACGAGTAAGGCAGATGCTGCACAGCAGTGGGAGAGTGTGTTTCAAAAGGCCTTGCAGGATAAGGATAGCCAGCTTCTTGAACAAGGCTTTCTCATTTCTCGCCTGTTAGAAGACAATAGAGGCAAAGGTAGAGCTTTAAACGACCTACAGGTTGCGTACAAGAAGTTAGAAAGGACATTGAATGAGTATTCAGTAGCGGCTGCAGCACATCAGAGACAGCTGTTCGTATTGGGTGCCAGCAATACTGAACTCAATCAAAATGTTGAAATACTTTCTAAAAGGTCGCAGAAACAAAGTGTCTTGATTGAGAGGTTAGAAGGTGATAAAAACACACTAGTCAAACAACTGGATGAGCAGAGATATTCAGCTGCCCAACTGCAGTCCAGCCTGGAGCATTCAGAAAAGGTATTGGCAGACACTCAGTCTCAGCTCCTTTCAGCCCAGTCTCAGAACAGTAAGCTTCTTGTTGATCTAGAGAGACAAGATGCCATTTCATTGCACCTAAAATCTCTGGTTCAAAGCAAAGATAAAGAGATATCCTCCCTGTTATCCTCTAAGGATGGGCAAGTGTCAGGGTACCTTGAGCAACTTCAGGCTAATCATCGCGCTCAGGTGGTCGAGTATGAGGACAGGCTAACCAACCTCTATGCCAAACGAGAAGGTTTAGAGAAGGGACTGAGGTCCTTTGAAAACAAATTCCGAAATCTCCAGACCAGGTTAGACAGATCCGTTCAAGAGAAAGAGCAAATGGCTATTAACATAAACTCATTAAGGACGTCCGTTGCATCCTTGCAGACTGAGAAAGAACGTCTAGTGTCTGAGGTTAACCAAAGCAGGGCAAAGCTGAGGGAGGGCGCAGGTGAGGGCAGCCTGGGTGCAACCAAGGGTCTGAAAGAAGAGATCAAGACTCTGCTCCATCAAATGGATGACCTTAATTCAGAGAATGCAATGCTTAAAGCACAGCTCATTAGATACAGAGAGGATTTAAACCAGGTGTTGTCTCTCAAGGACAACCAACTGAAGGATCTCCTTAAGAAGCAACAGGATTCTATCAAAAACCTTGAAAACCAAAAGAGATCAGTTGAAGTACAGCATAGCAATGCCCTTCTGGAGGTGCAGAAGAAAGCACAGGATATCGGCGCCTTAAAAGAACAAATGCCTAAACTGCAGTCTCAGATAAAGGAACTAGAGGACAGTTTGTTGGCCTTACATAAGGAGCGTCTGGAGACGGACGAGAGCAAAGTGATTGCTGACTTGCAAAAGGCTGTGGCAGAAAAAGCGGCCGAATGTAACGATCTTCAACAAAAACTGTTTGCTCAAAAAGTGGCTGCAGACGACTTGAACAGAAACCTGAAGGAAGCATTGAAGGAGTCTCAGGGAAAGCTGGCGGAAGCGGAAGAGAAGTACAATAAAGAACTGGATGCCCTTGAGCGGGAAGTTGACCTGATGAGAAACGAGAGAGAAACTGCGGAGCAGAGAGTTGCAGATTTGGCCCGAGACCTGATGCAGACGGAGCAGCAGTTGTCCGAGGCGACGAGTCTCAACAAGAATCTGAAATCGCAAGGCGAATCGCTCGGGAAGGCCATGGCCGCGTTGCAGAACGACCGGGATCAGCTCATTGATGATTTCAAGGTCTTGCGCAGCAGGTACGAGGAGGAACTCAGGGAGACCATGGCGTCTGTCAACAGATTTGAGAGACAGCTGAACGATGCCACTTCGGAGCTGTCGGCTCTCACCGCAGAGAAGCATGTGTTGGTCCAAAAGCTTTTGGCACTTGAAAGTGGCAATCCACAACCTCAGTTATCCGGGCTGGTGAACGACCTCTCGCGAGCCGTCTCCAAAAAAGAGGCAGAACTTAAGCAACTCTCATTGGAGAACAGCTCCTATAGCAGGCAGGTTACAGCGTTCTCCAAAGCCATGGCCAGTCTGCAGACTGACCGAGACAGGCTGATGGAGGAGCTCAGAAGGGCCAAGAGGGAATTTGAGTGCAGACAACAGGCGAGTCCCGATACGGTCACCTCTATGAAATTGGACGAGTCGAATAGCCTTAGCCTCAGTGTTGATGCCCTTCAGACTGAGAGGGATGGCCTGGTGAGTTCTAGGCTGTGACTTTGTGTAGATCCAGCAATGTTTGTGGCATGTGGGCATTTGCTAGTGGCATGTGGTCCTTGGTTGATGTGCTTTGATGTGGCTTGGCTTTGACCTGCTCAAGCATGGAACATTACGTTCAAAAATCTCAGTATTCAGGGGTTTGGTTTGTAGTGTTGCTTCTCTTAGTGGCCGGTTTCTCAGACAGGAATATGTCTAGAGTTTGATTGTACAGGGTTTTAAATTTGTGTTTATTTTGAAAGGGGAACATAGTGCACACCTTGGCTTAATCCTTGTCTGGGAAACCAGCCGTTTATGTCCTGCCGTTGTGTCTAAAGGCGCTCTGTCATTTTTTGTTCTTTCAGCGAAAAGAAGTTGTGAACTTGAGGTCCCAGAACACGGAGCTGGTGGAGTTGAAGCAGAAGTATGATGACCAGCAGAGGGAGCTCCAACAGGCAAAGGCTCAGAAGCTACAGTCTGAGAGAGATATCAGCGGCTACCAGGCAGAACTGGCAGAGCTGAGGTCAGTTTCCCATCACGTCGATTTTGCTTCTCCAAATTTTCGTTTGCGTTTGAGTAGTGGTGTAAGTAGTTGTCAAAATGTTAGGAGCATTATCACTATTATTTTCACTCTTAATGACAGTTTGATATTAATGCCTATATTTATCCATAAACACAACACAATGTATCCCACAGTGTATCACTTTACTCCGCAGTCCAGCTTGTGTTATTGTAATGTCAGGTTTATGTTCAGCCTGCAGCCGTTCAGCCCTGACCATTCACTCTGGCGTTACCTGTAATTTAGCCCAGACTTTTAAGCCAAAAAACAGGGCAGCCAATCAGAGCATAGGTGATTTACATATATACAGACATACTATCAGAACAGCCAATGTATTTTGAAGGTGTAATGAGAGGAAAAGTGTTGGGTACATAAAAGCAGACACACGTCACCAGGCATAACGGGACTATAAGAGACCCCAGTACCGGTTAGAAGTCCCTTCTCCTGAGGTCAGTGTGAGGTTGGTGCCCTCAGAGAGTCGCCGTGGACGATCCTGTCCTGTGTATGCAGTGGATGCCTTTATGGTGTCGTGTTTCTGGGGCGGACGGTGCTCCTGCAGGCCTGTCAGTCATGGTGACAGATGTGGAATGGTGGAAATGCCCGCTGTGACCCTCAGACCACCCTGCTAGACCTTCTGCCTGGATCCAGCTAGACTATAACTATATATAAGGGTAGGGGTCAGGGGTGCCCAGCCCTGTTCCTAGAGTGCTGGTGTGTGCTTCCGGTTCTCAAACTCACTTTCTAAACCTGGAGAGCTGAGGTGACCCTGGCGTGTTTCTCCAGACCGTGCAGGACTTGTCTGTCCCTGATGGAGGTGTCCACCACACCATTCCTGACAGTTTCGGGAAATGCTTGTTCTGGCTCATAAAATTTAAGCACAGGGGCAAAAATGTCCCCAAAATGTCACAGAGGGATAATATTTAATTTTTTGTGTTTAATATTTTTTAGTATTTTATTTACATGTTTATTTACATACATGCTTATTTACTTTTGATTACTTATTTACATATTTATTTACTTACATACTCATTTACATACACGCTTGCTTATTTACTCGTTTATGCTTATTTATATACAAACGTCAACGTAATTCTTAAGTAATTTTTGCAAACTTTTGTTTACTGTTCTTATTTACATTCAAGCTCCTTTCCTTTGTTTACTAACTCGTTTATTTACACACTTATTTACATACATCTTTATTCATTTGCCTAATGATGTATTTTTTACTGTTTGCATGCATGTGTGTATTAAAGTGTGTGTTGTGCTTCTAGGCTGGTAGAGTGTCAGGGAGTGTATTTATGTATTTATTTATTTATTAATCTGTGTTTATTATGCCGCTGGGCTGCAGGGAGGGAGGTTTTTGTTGTTCTGTCACAGGAGGCGCTCGGCGGAATGCCTGGCTCAGTGTTGGCACGCCGGCACCAGGAGAACGTGTGAGAAACCTTTCATGGAAGTGTGTGTCAGGTTTCACACTCGATCTGTGTTTCTCCCGCAGGTCTGAGACCAGCCGGCTGCAGTCGGAGTGTCAGGCGGTCCGGAACGCCAGCAAGGTACGACTTCAGAGGTGGAGGGGCGGGGCTTACACACACTCACCCAGATTCACTCACTTTCACCCAAAATTCCCCCAAAATTCCCCCAAAATTCCCCCAACCCAAATTCATTTGAATTGTTTCTTTAATTTTTTTTCATTTTTATTTATATTACGTCTGTCTGTCTCTCTCTCTCTCTCGCTCCCTCTCCCTCTCCCTCTCTCTCTCTCTCCCTCCCTCCCTCTCCCTCTCTCTCTCTCTCTCCCTCTCCCTCTCCCTCTCTCTCCAGGCTCTTGCAGGTAAAGATGTGTCTTCCGAGCAACTGGTGCAGCTGCAGACTGAGAGGATTCAGCTTCACAATCAACTGCAGCGCTGCCTGGTGGAGATCCAGCAGAGAGACCTGGGCTTCCAGCAGCTCAACCTCAAGGTACACACATGTGCGCACACACAGAGCTCAAAAATGCTTGAAAACAAACAAAAAATGGGTCTATAAATGAATCTTATGGCAGCTTAGCCCCGCCCACTCAGCCCACAGCAGTTTCCAAAGCCTCTGAATGAACCAAACATCCAGAAGAAGCAGCTGAAGTTTATTTTCATCCCACTCTTTCAGTCCCAACTCAACAGATTGTGCCACACATGTGGCTACAACTCGCAGACCTGTCATGAGTGTGGGTAGGGAAGGGGAGAGGACACAGATTGCAGAAAGACAAAACTGGGTTTAATGTCCAACAGAAAATTACCATAAACAGAAAGGGGAATAACCCGACTCATGTACAAACAAAACAAGCAACAGGAAAAAAACAAAAACTCCAGGGAAGCAGAAAACAGGGCCTGTGCTCCGGCAAAACGAAAACCAAGGGACAAGTCTGGCTCAAACAGCAGGCACAGGGCAAACAGGCACCTCAGGGCGTAGAGGTCCAGTTAAACGGCCGGAGCACCAGTCTATGAAAACAGGGAAAAACACACAACAGCAAACTTCAAAACGGGCAAACATGGAACACAGAACCGTTACCACACAAGGAGAACAAATATAGGCATGCAGACTCGAGGTCAGACTGGGCTTTACACCTGCGGTGGAAGGGGAGACAGGTGAGGCTGGACAGACAGAAGGAGGTACAGGTGTGACGGATAAAGACGGGGGAGTGATGTAAACCAAACACGGGGACTCTAAAGGGAGCAAGGGACCAAGGGAGGGGGATAAGGGCAGACACGGCACGGAGACTGAGGAGGATAGAAAGGAAACGTAATGAAAGGAGAAAACTAATATTCAGGGGACAATGAACGGTGTCTACGAGGAGAGGGTCAGGTGACCGTGACAAGACCAATGAGAACAGACCTCAGTTACAGATATATATATATATATAGGGTCATTTGCATATTTGGGGGTTCTTTTCCAGGTCTTAAATGCACAGTAGGTGAATAGGAGAGGTTGGAGAATGGGGTTGTAGATGTTTTTAATGAAAGTTTATTATGTATGTGTGTGTGTGTGTGTGTGTGTGTGTGTGTGTGTGTGTGTGTTGCAGCTGCAGCAGGCTGTAGAAGAGAAGGCTGCAGTCTCTGCTCAGTTCAGAGCCGTTTCTCAGACTCTGAGAGACACACAGTTGAGCCTCAGTGAGCTGCAGAACCGCTGCTACTGGCTGGAGAACCAACACCACACACACCACCCTCAGGCACAAGTAAGTGACGTGAAAGTGAAGTGAAAATTCTGTCCTATATGAACACCGCACACAGTGTGAGCAGCACCATATTCTTCCTCTGCATTTAACACATTCACCAAGTGAAGCAGCGGGCAGCAGGAACACAGCACCCAGGGAGCTGTGTGTGTGTGTGTGTGTGGGGGGGGGGGTTGCGGGTGTAGGGAGCGGTGGGGACGGTACCTTACTCGGGGAACCTCCGAGGCGCCTAGCGGTCTTGGGAATTGAACCCACGACTTCATGATTGCAGGACGAACACCCTAATCACTAGCCTGTGTGTGTGTGTGTGTGTGTGTGTGTGTGTGTATGTGTGTGTGTGTATGCGCGCGCTGGTATATGATCTACACCAGTGGTCAGAAGTTTGGGCCCACCCTTGGATTTTTAAAATAGGTTCAAGGTTACTTTGTCATCAGCAGCTGTGAACGTGTGCAGAGTGTGAGGAGACGTTTCTCCACAAGCCACAGAGCAACAAGTAACATTCAACAGAGTGCAACACAATAAACACTGCCGCGTAACACTTTAGTGTGAACAGAATGTAAACCTTCAAGAGTAGCTAATGTTGCACCATAAATTGTATTATACGAGATACAGGTCATAGAGTTCAACACAGGTGCAACAGCAGCAGTACAGTAAACAGAAAATAAAGCCGTGTAACAGTGCAGTGTGAGCGTGACCTTCCAGCGTGACTAGTGTTGCACCGTAACAGAAACGATACGATAAATACAGAATTAAACAGTGTAGCCGTATGTAAACCTTCCAGAATGGCACTATAAGTGGGTCCAGACTCACACCAGGAGCGTCTGAAGCCCCCCTGGCTGCCCTGTGAGCGATGGGGTTGGATGCTGTGGACATTCTGATGTAGATAAAATAAGAGGCTACGCATTCTTTCTGAATACTTGGTCTAGCAAAGTATCTGAACAATCCTTACTGGCGAATTTCATCAAATACAGTCAGGCAACTGGTGGCCTAGTGGTTAGGGTGCGCGCGCACGCACACACACACACACACACACACACACACACACACACACACACACACAGCTCAAAAATACTTGGAAACAAACTAAAAAAAACCGCACCTATAATTTAATTAAAAAATAAAAAACTAAATTAAAATAATCTATTAAATTAATCTTATGGCAGCTTAGCTCAACAGTTAACACGCCGACCAATGAGAACAGACCTCAGATACATATATATAGGGCTCATTTGCATATTTGGGGACTCTTTTACATATCTTCAAAGCACAGTAGGGGAATAAGGAGAGGTTAAACGGGTTTAAATGCATTTGGTGCTGTTCACACTGTGCTGTGTTCACAGACGACAGAATGGTCACTTTCACTTTACACAGGTGTTCAGGTGCTCGAACACACACAGCTTGTTTATTCCCCACATAAAGAATCAGCCAATGAATGAGATCCGCCGCACATGACCCTGAGGTCCCTGCACCCAAGGCCAAACGTCGGCTAGACTCTCCAGCACTGTGGAGTGGCGGTAACACGAGCTCTGCACTGATTCATTCTGCTCCATTCGGTTCTATTAATAGGGGCTTTTAGCGATAATATGAACTCGGCTGCAGAGGTTTAGGGGTTAAAACGGAGCGGTGAACTTCACCACAGGCCAGAAGTTTGGACCCAGCCTCGGATAACAATCAATGATATGCTGCTGTTACAAAACTGAAGAAATACTTAAAACAAATGTAACGACTGACTTTGAAGTGTAACCGTATTCAGTAGGGGTGTAACGGTACACAGATGTGACCCGTGTACCGTGACAGTTCGGTACCAATACATGCACCGTTACAGCCGTAGTATTCAGCGAAAGTTTCTGAATGAGTTTTATCAGCACCGCCCCTCATATCTGCTCTGCTTCCTGCAGGGTTCTGTGCATGTAGCTCCTGGTGCTCCTCAGGAAAGGAGCAGTTCTGGTGCCGATCTGGACGGGCTGGACGTGAGGGAACTCCGGAGCAGGTGGGCTGTAAAACCTAATCCCAGTATATTTCTCTGTCTGCTTTGGTTTTACTGGGAAATACGATCATTTAGATATAAAAAATGTCAGTATTGCTCATTTTCATAGCTCTGGTTGTCATAATGAATTCATTCATTCATTCATTTGATGCAGACTGGCAGAAGCGGAGCTCCAGCTTGACTCCGCCCAGCAGAACGCATCTCAGCTCAGTGATAGGCTGGAGGAGGAGCGGTCCAGGCGAGAGGCGGCCGAGGAGGCGCTGGGGCTGGCCGAACAGAGAGTTCAGAGGTACTGGGACTCATAAAGTGTGAAGCTGAAATCCTGGATCTGTTTTCTTTCTGAATCGACTCCTTACCTCATTAGCGAACCCTTAATGAGCTCAGCAGTGTGTGTGGTGCAGGCTGGTGCCACTACAGCTGCAGATGTGTAAAATCTAATTTACAGTTTTTCACTCGTCTTTAGTGGGACCTGATACCCCACCAAGCATCACACGTTCATTAACCTCTGATAGACCCTCTGATAGACCCTCTGATAGACTCTCTGATGGACCCTCTGATGGACCCTCTGATGGACCCTCTGATAGACTCTCTGATGGACCCTCTGATGGACCCTCTGATAGACCCTCTGATGGACCCTCTGATAGACCCTCTGATAGACTCTCTGATGGACCCTCTGATGGACCCTCTGATGGACCCTCTGATAGACCCTCTGATAGACCCTCTGATGGACCCTCTGATGGACCCTCTGATAGACCCTCTGATGGACCCTCTGATGGACCCTCTGATAGACCCTCTGATAGACTCTAATAGACCCTCTGATAGACCCTCTGATAGACCCTC
>JBBPDB010000019.1:17274234-17284307 GCA_037974465.1 Brachypetersius altus
CTCACAGTAAGTCATACTGTGTCCTAAACCACGTCCACTAGTCTGATCACCTTAATGAAGGAGTTCAGTTCATTTTTTCAGCTCACAGTAAGTCATACTGTGTCCTAAACTACGTCCACTAGTCTGATCCACATAGATGTTGATTGAGCAGGCTGAGACAAGTTTCAGAGCTGTAGTTCTACTATTAGATTTGAGTGATGGTTATAGTAGCTCCAGTTCTGAACTAAAGAAGGAAACTTTGGAATCCAGGCATGTTTTAGAAAACTGTTGCTTAAAAAAAGACAAAAATATCAGATGACACATGACTAATACTTAAACCAAGATTATTTTCACTGTGGAGGATGGTCAGTGCACAAGCGTATGTGGAAGTGTGTGTGTGTGTGTCTGCGCTCGTCTAATAAACAAGACAAAGCTCTTTCGGGCAAAGCTGTTTGCAGTTGTTCACCAAGGCGCAAAACAGAATTGATTCATTCCATCTCAGTGTCAAATTCAATTCCGCTCCCTAAGATTGCACTGGCTGGAACTGCAGCTGTACTCCTTTCCCGTCCCCATCTCCAATCCTGTACACTATTAAACTCCACCTTGCAAGGACCTCCAAAACCTGATAAAAAGCCGCAAAACAAGTTTTTGGTGCTTTAGTTTGCGATTATATCCAAATAAAAAGCTATTTTTAAAACCGTGTCTGAGGCTTGCGAGAGCCATTGTGCTGCAGTAGAACTCTCGAGGCTCTCGAAGGGACCCGGAGCTGCACTTTGACGTTGCTTTTGTTAGTTTGCTGCTCATTGAGTTATTCGTCTCCTGCAAGAGTCTGCTTAAGGTTTCACTTTAAACCATTTTAAAGCCGAACCTGAACCACCACTGATGGTCAATGGTGTTAAAACTAGTATTTTTGGTTTATTACTGGATGATGACTTTAAAAAATACAGTAATCTCCCACTTTTCACAGGGGTTACATTCCAAGAGCACCCTCATATAGTGAAAAAACGCATTGTGTTTTGGTAAAAAAAAAAAAGCCTAAATATCCCCCCAAATCTGCTCCCAGAACACTTGAATTTCGTGTTAAACTCAGTTTAATGCAGTACCCTTAAAGGAAATGTAACAGTAAATAAATAATCAGAATCAGAAAACTTTATTGCTTAAAAAAATGTTAGCATTAGCGGTTAGCATTAGTAGCGTGCAAAGTACACAAAAGAAAGGTTGAAATAACTCTCTCTACCCACATGTTCAGACAGAGCACAGCTCACTAATACTAAATACACTGAGATAACTGTTGAATATTGGAGGGGAGCGTTAAAACACTAAAATACGAAGACAAGACACGGAGCAGTCATGCTACATGCTTCAGCAGCTTCTTCTTCTTTTTATGGAGGTCGACAACTTTTCAGTGTATTACTGCCACCGCTGGACTGGTGGAGGTACTACAGTCCGGTTCTTCTGAATCCCCGAATGCTGATCCGCGTAAAACTGAGGGGTTACTGTACATGAAATGACCAAAACACAATCGCAAAATAAGTTTTTAGTGTCTTAGATTGTGACAATATCCAAAAAATGCTATATGATGATATCCAAGGCTTATGGCAGCAGTACAGTGAAAGCTCCAGAGGGAACTGGAGCTGCACTTTGACGTTGCTTGTGTTGGGTTTCTGCTCATCGATTCATCCGTCTATTGCAAAAACTATCCAGCAAAGTCTACTTAAGGTGCTGAAGGTTTCACTTTAAACCCCTTTATAGCAGAGAGAGCTGGATTCTCAGATTAAATTTGTGCAAAATACAGTGTGAGAGCGGCTGGGCTTCAGCCTGAACCATCACTGATGGTCCAACAGAATTATAAGCAAAGGATTTTATTTTTGTTCCTAAAAAATATGAAAACGACGCCACACATAACAAATAACCCACAAAACAGCTCTTTTTAACACACTGTCCGAGGCTCACAAGAGCAACTGTGCAGTCCTTTAAATTTAGAAGAAAGCAACACCTTCTGGCACAAAGCACTGCGGATTATGCGCCGCTCTTCCTTTTAGCACAGCACTTAGAGCTCGCCCCCTCCGCCCCGAGGCGACGGACGGCAGAAGAGCATCACACTTAGTTCAAATGCTTTAAATGAGTCTAAGCAAGCCTAAGAATAGCAGAGGGCTTTTTCTTCCCAGGTCCATCTTCCCGGGAAAAGCCATGGAAAGTGACGTACGTGTACATGTTTTTTTTTTGTGTGTGTTACGAAACGAATTGAATGTCTTGCTTCATGCAGCGATGCTCTCCTTATCATTTCCAGCAACTTCTCGCTGACTAAATAGTTGAATAACCAAAACAGCCTGACCCGAAAAAAGTCCCGGAGGGGCTCCGGGAATCAGAATACGAAGCCAAAGCTAAAATATGGGAAAAATATTCGTCATTTTCCAGCTTCAAAAACACATCGTGTCTGCATAATCGGCGTGCTGAGGAGGGCCGAGGCATTATTCATGTTCTAATAACTGCCACGCTGTGAAGCAGGAGATGACCTTGCTCCTACTCAAGCTCAGCCTGGAGCTCCAGGAGCATGCGGGGGATCACCAAGGCTCAGGGAGCCCAGGCAGAGCAGCTCTTCCATGGGCACTGAATTTGATGAACTGCGTATGAGTGTGTGTGTGTGTGTGTGTGTGTGTGTGTGTGTTCCTAGTGAGCTGTCTACACAGGCAGAATTTTAAGCTGGCATCTCCATCAGGAAGGGTGTCTAAAACATGCTGCCAACGCAACACAAGGTGCCTTAATTTGGCCAGATTTTAAGGCGGCACCATATGTGTCCTTAAGCCGCGAGGCAAACCCAGAACGAAAGCTTTCTTGTCAGCTTTCAGATTTATTTCAAGAGCGCTGAGGGAAGCAGTGCAGCAAGTTTTGGCCATTTGATCTCTGTCATGAAGGAGTACAGCCGCCACCTTTAGACTTGTTTCCAGTCATTGTGTACTACAGCTGTGTACAAGGGCATTAACCCTTACAACCCTGAGGGGTTTTTTTTTGTTTTGTAATATTTAAACCCTTAAATAATGTCTAATATACAAGAGTCTCATATCTTTTTTATTCAGCACAAACTAGCCAATATGATAACGATTAGTTTTGGACACAACTGACTAAAACTAACAAACAAAAAAAACATTTCTTTGTTTTTTCTGCCGTAAAAATAATAGGAAAAAAAATAAGAAGGTTTTATTCATTCAATTCTTGATACGTCACTGACTGTAGAGACATAATGTTAGTAGGTTCCAGTCAGTTCTAGATACACCACTGAATGTAGAGCTGTAGTGAAGGAATCAGTCAGTTCTAAGGTGCTGGTCGGGCCAAATTTACCATCTGCCCACCAGGCAAATGCCCGCTATGCCCGATGGCCAGTCCAGCACAGCCCCTCGGACGGATCTGTCTGCTGTCCCCATGTCCACCAGGCCCCGCCTCCTGTGTGGGCTGTGTCTGAGCTAGAGAGACGAGACGTGTGTTTATGCGACAGAGAGAAATTGCCAAGATCCGGCACTATTTCAGCAACAGGTAGTAAAAACGTAACATCCCACGTGTCCAAAATTAACTAAATGTCCCCTTGTTCACTAGTTAGCCCCCTATATAGCAAACACTATGTAGTGAACAAGTGAACAAGTGCACTTTTCAAAGCTATTGTCTCAAATACTCTACTTAGTTTGAGCTTGAAGTAGTAAAGTCTGAGTAGGACCTTGAATTGAATTAACCAAGATATAGAGTTAATGGATCACTTTTGTATACTAGACCAACTCTTCTCCCTGATATAGAAGTATCCAGTTCTCTGGCTCAAGCTTCCTTTACATGATTAGTGCTTGGACAAACTGAAATAAACAGAAATACATTTGGAGATAAGATGCTTGGTACTTGGTTTGGTTTGGTAGAAGAAAAACACGACGCTGTGGTTTAACCTTGCTGTCATTTTTAGCTGGATCACTATATTTAACTGCTGTCCCGTCTATGTAGGGCACACTGGTACAGTTAGCTAGAACTGTGAGGGTCAGCCTGATATGCTGATAGCTAAGTTGAAGGCTGAGGAGTCTGTGCAGCTCGTGGTAATCATTAGTGATGTAATCGCTGTCCTACTGGAGTCTCTCGCTATATTTTAAGGTTAAATTCTGCCTACTTTGACAGCTGCCTGTGTAGGCAGCGCAGAGAAAACCGTCCAGAAGGCATACCCTGCGAGTTGCATGCGTGTTTGTGTGTTAGTTAGTGCTGCCACTCCACCACTCCCTCACCGGTGACATGCTGTAGTTTAGGTAGGAAGCTGTCCCAGAACTTGCACTGCTGAGCCCGGAGCATCCTGAGTGTTTGCGCTGGGTTAGTATTCAGCGTGAGGTACTCCTGGTGCTCCACGGTGAAAGGCGGCCATGCGAGTCCCTCAGCACTCGGGTTCCTTGGAGGAAAAAGAAAAGGAGCGAAACAAAACAAGCGAAAATCAACCCAAAGGTCAGTTTATGTACAGAGTCAAGTTACATCGATACATTACTGCACCTCGGCAACACAGCCTTCAGAAAGAATCAATGAAGCAATTCAATAGCTGAGACGTTTACATGCTCCCGTAAAGGACAGCTTGTGGCCTTCTAAATCCGGGGGTTTCAGGTCTTAAACACACAAACTCTGGAAACACAGCCCTGACACGCTCGGCCAGTTTCATTAGGCACACAAAACCAGCCACTGTATTCGGCTGCGGCAGATGAACTTCGGCGTGCAGTACTCTGATCCTGTTTACCGTCGACGCTCTCAGTACACTGTCACAATACAATTAGCACCCCTGGAGCTGGTGGTGTGTGTAAATTGTTAATTGAAAGATACCAAGATTGCTCCCAGCATCAATAGGATCTGTCGCTTCCTTCCGTCAGGAAAAACGAAAACTTCACTATGTGGAAAGACTTTAATAAACTCAGCTATTATTAACTCTTTCAATAAAGCTGCACAGAGCAAGAGCAAACTAATTGCACAGCATTACAATCACTTTTTCTGTTACCATATTATACCATTGTACTGTTCAAGTAGTCTGTTCAAAAGGAGGGTGGCCCTAGTTGGGCCTGGGCATGTATCAGTTATAATAAGAATGTGGTATTCTCACTCACCCTGTTTTCGCAAAGTTGGCCCAGTGTCTCATTATCTTCCGGCTCATGGCGACTTCCTCCTCAGTGTACCCTTGAGAGCTGTTCAGTGGGATCCCAAACACAAACTCGATTTCATATCCGTGCATCACTCCCATCCACTTTGGCCAAGAGTTGGAGCTGGAGCGATGGTCAAAGAGATACATTCGTGCGCTGCCTCCATGCTTAATATATCTACGAGCAAAGTCAAGCAAGGGGCAGGAAAAGTAACGGTCCCCAACCAACCAACTTAGAGAGTCTCTGTTTTTCTGCCCGCTCAGCTCATGAGTCCAGTCAGTGTACTGAAAGGCAGCAGCTTCCCGAGCCAACTCGCTAAAGCCCGGAAGACTGAAGGCAACGCCCTGGAGGAACTGCTCTCTGCTAATCAAACTCTGGTGATGAATACCAAATCCGCTCGACCCATACACCAAGAAGTAAGAACCTTCATCCTTGGTCAGGCCTAGCAGAATTTCGGTCTTCAGGAATCGCCCAGACTGGATTAAGATATCAGGCATGTCCAGGAGGAAGTCGCCATCCACTGTTGGAGGGAAGGGTATGCTTATAATCATGGGACTACAGGCGTTGAACTGGAGGTTAACAATCTTCTCTGGATCTGCAGTCCGTAAGCAGGCCAACACCTCGTTGGACGAAGGACCCAGTGGGCAATTCAGAAGCTGAGCAAGAGTCAAGGATCGGTTCCACGCCTCTGTTAATTCCACGGCTGCCCAAACTGCATTGGGCGTACCGCTCTGTAGAATAGCACGATTAAATAAGCTGTGACTGCCCACCGAAAGGACATGGTACCCGACAGACGCCGCACCTGCACTCTCTCCAAAAAGAGTCACGGAAGACGGGTCTCCCCCGAATGCAGCAATGTTCTCTGCGACCCAGCTTAGAGCGAGCCTCTGGTCAAACAAGGCCGCGTTCCCCTTCACATCCTCACTCCCAGGCAGTGACAGGAATCCCAGAGGTCCCAGTCTGTAGTTCATGGACACCACCACGACCTGTTCAGACTGACTTAGGTACCGTCCGTCGTACACGTCTAGGGAAGCGGTCCCTGAGGAGAATCCGCCTCCATAGATCCACACCATGACTGGGACAAGGGCTTGGTCAGGGTCCTGAAGTCTACCCAAAGGAGTCCACACATTCAAGTAGAGGCAATCCTCACTCATCTTAGTGTTGGGATTCCACATCTCAGCTCCAGCAAACCCTGGGAATGTAACGTCCACAGACTGGAAGCAGGAGTTGGAAAAGTGAGTGGCATCCCGCACCCCACTCCATGCCTCTGAAGGCTCTGGACGGCTGAACCGGAGGTTTCCCACTGGAGGTCTGGCGTAGGGAATGCCCAGAAAGGCCGCCACGGAGTCGGAGCTGCCAGGTACAGACAGTTTCACACCCTGGATTTTACCCTTGCTGGTGGGGATGACCAGTTTATCCCATCCCAGCACCTGCTGGATGACCAGAAGACCCCACAGCCACAGCAAGATGGTGACATGAGATCCCACCATGGTGTCTTCAAGCCTAACAAACATACAAACACATACACAGAGGTTCAGTTACCAACTAAGCCCATTAGCATTGTAATGTAATAGCCACTCAATTTCCCACTCATTTTTTCTCCTGTGTGGCAAACCGTTTTATTACATATTATGCAACATCTACATTTCAAAACAACTAGGACAGGCTGAGGGGCATGCAGTCGATATAAATGACACCTTGGGTATGTCCAGATGGAGAAGAGACAATCAGAATGCTCTGAGACTGATTCAGCATGAAACAGTCTAGCTGCCCCTTCTCTCTCACGCTTTCTCTCTCTCTCTCTCTCTCTCCGTCTCCATCCTCTCTCCGGTTACTCAGCTAGCAGGGGGAAAAAAATCAATTTCTAAAATTAGAAGCCCTGATTGCTTGTTGTGATAGTGGTTAAATCCTGCTTGATTAATACGGCCTGCCTCAGCCAGACGGATTGTCCCAGAAGTCTGACGCTTTCCATGCTACCGAACAGGGATCCAGTTTTACCGAATGGGAAAGAAACCGTCGTAAACACTTTTGAAGCAAGGCAACGGCATTTCGGACAGGGTAAATTGAGACTTCATGCTAAATTAATCAGAGGACTCCATTTCCTATCTCAAAATTGTATTAAACCCCCATTAGGGCTCAGCTGTTGATGTGCCGATAACACACGGCACAGCTCACTCATATTTTATGCCTTGAAGCAAATGCACAAAATCTCCTACTTGGTGGTTTTCAGTCCCAGTCTTGGGGACTTTTCCCTCCCTGCCCTCATTAGGCAATTATCATACGCTAAGTCGGATGTGAACGAAGCGGGGGGTGGGGCTCAAAAATCTGGATGGAGTCTTAGAGTCTTGAGGCAGAATGAAGAATTAACCAAAGAAATGAATAAATGAGCGACACAAATGACACACTGCCTAAAATGTTTAGTCTTTGATTCAAGAAGGACTAGTCTAATCTACATAACTCATCTGTTCAAGTGTACTTTCTCGCCCTGATTCTTCTGCAATGTCTAAATGGTGTAAATATAATTTGCTATTTTTTGTTTTTACTGCACTTGTTTTATTGTACGGTGTCCTTGTGTGTCAGAAAGGTGCCTATAAATAAAATGTGTTATTAGTATTATAATATGCAGCAAACAAAACAGGACAAAGGACAAAAGTGACTGGACTGCACAGAGTGCAAAATGATAAGAGCGAACAGACGAGGTGAGACTTTCTGGCATGTACTCTTGCAACTATGAATGACAGAGGCCACATACCATCAGCCTTTATCACCAGCCCAGTTATATCTTCTCTACCCTGCTGTAATAGATCTGTTATTCTCTTGCAGGAGATTTTCCATGTTTTATTGATTTTTAGAGGGTCTTTTCTGCCGTGGGTTAACAGTGCTGACAAACACTCCAGTGCTTCGACCTCCAATGTCTCAAGCCCTTGAATATGTTTTGATATCTCACAGTCATTTTGCTCATACCCTAAGTTCTCACCCAGGATTTACATTCAAGGGCCTCTAAATGTTGAGCTCTAAATGTTTAGAAGATATGCTAATTGGCCACGCCTCACGATTACAATTGGCTGTTCCTTAGCAGGGGGCGGGGCTGCGTGCTGTGATCTGCCCTCACCAACATGGAGGATTTGCCTTAAATGATCTTAATCTAAATGTTAAATATGAAAAATATATCTCTCACTCTAAATGTGAACTCCACAGTTAGATGGGGCTCAGTGACCCCTTTCCAACGACCCCTCGAAAACCGCTATTAGCTTAAAACCGCTCACCTCGGACAAAAGTAATGGGACACGGGGTCAGGTGAGCAGTTTTGAGTCGTTGGAAAGAGTGCGAGATATAAGTAAATAATTCCATGAAATGAACACGGTTTACGAGTTTTGACTCACGAGTCACAGCCCCGAGTCCGAGTCAAGTCTCAAGTCGCTGAGGGAAGTCTAAAGTCAAGTCACAAGTCTTTGTTTGGGTGGTTTAAGTGCGACTCGACACGTGCATCTCTGCCACAGGTAAAGAGAAACTGACCTGTTTTTAAATTTCTTACACAGAATAAGTTGATGCTCCCACCCAAATTTTAACATGGCATCCAGACGTTCCTGCTGTGGGATTGGTTCTGGCCCTGCAAAACTACCGAGAACAAGATTAACTCTATTGCCTTGGCTTTCTATTCACAAGGGAAAATGATCATTGACAGTCTTCACCCGCAGGAAATCTGTTTGTGAATTTATCTCTATGGAAAAATCACTGCAAGGTCATGGAGAGTCATTTAAGTCACCTTAAGTGTGACAAACCCCAAAACTGTGATGGGGCCACCAGCAATTTAATGCATGACTGATAGAAACCCCAAAGTACAAACCGTCAGGGAGAGAGGAGGCACCGCATTACAGCTGTCAAGGGATATTCCCAAGATCTCTTCCATTCTGAGAAATGTACGAAATCCTTTTGGAATTACACACCGAACACTGAAGTATAATTCTATATAAAAAAGGGATGTAAGGGTAATGTAAAGAGATGACTTCCGAGACAAATGCCACTGGAACATCTAATGATTGCTTTATCAGACAGACAGCGACGATATTATCATACCATGAGCGTCGGGTTCATGGAAATGGTAAGTAAAATGTCAGCATGTCCCGAAGGTCTTTTAATGCATTTGTTAGGCCCGAATCTGCATAAGCAGAAACAGCAAGTCTCTGGTGTGAGCAGCATCAAAAAGGGAAAAGACCTCACTCCCCACTTCCGCCTCCTTTCTTTAATTTCGTCCCTCCAGACCGAGACGACAAGAAAACTCGCTTTTCAATCCCTTGTTTCTCCTCTCTCACCTTCTCACTCATCGGCTTCACGCTCACAAGCATCAGGGCTCAGCCATACAGACGCAATAGACACTAGATACTGACATGTTATATTATATTAGGTCTGTGTTTCTTTTTACATAAATTATTTCATTCTTATAACACCAGCAGCAGATTCGTGCAACAGATGGTAAATCATCATCATACATCCAAACCTTTGTTTTGTGTTAGACATCATGCTGAGCTTTGTTTGCTGTTCCTGTGTTACATAGAACCAAAGCTATTATAAGAAAAAACATGTAATAATAATAACCACTGCTGGAGTTGAAAATGGCATCATACGCAAATAACCCATTACGAACAAAAATGAACACATTTCTTTTATTCTTTTCTTAGAAAAAATCACAAGATCTCTGAACCGGGAAGAACTTTCAGGATAGAAACTCACGGAGTGAGGGGCTCCAGAGAGCGTCTGAGATAAAGAGCAGCAAACGGAGAGCATGTAGGAGAACATAAACCGGTTCTAGACTCTTTTACACTGTTTTTCTATTTCCTGAAATCAGAGTTTACTGATACACTCTGAGTTCTGAGGGTAAACACCGGTTATAGACTGTTTTACACCGGTTATATTTACTGAATCAGAGTTTACTGATACACTCTGAGTTCTGAG
>JBBPDB010000019.1:17392659-17404254 GCA_037974465.1 Brachypetersius altus
AGAGAGAGGACAGTTATACTGAGTGATGGGGGAGAGGGAGGACCACCCTACCCACCCAGAGAGAGAGGACAGTTATATATTCAGTGATATGCATCCTTAAACAAGCCTTAAGTCTTGTGTAGGGTGGATTTTTGGAACTGCTGCTCTGAGGGACACAACAAAATGCTTTAAAGGCTGATTGCACCATTTGTTTTGGCTAAACAGAAAACACAGTTAACTGCTTTCAGACACTAACTGAGGAAAAGCCCTGAGATGGTAAAGGAGCCTATTCCATCTACAACTTGCAAGATTGGGAGAGCAGTGCCTCCCTGAGCACTATATGTTAGATGGAGAAAGGAAGCAATTCAGTCTGGCGGAGTTCAGTGGGGTGATAAAGGAGCGCTTATTGAGTTCGGTGGATGAGAGAGTGCTCCAGCTGTGGCTCGAAGAGTTTGTCTGAATGGCAATTGGTAAATAAACTAGACGTACCGCATTGCAGTGAGTAATGTGACCGCCCCAGAAGTTGAAAAGAATACGCGGCAATCAGCGGGGGCCAAGCAGAATGTACACACTGGCCCAAGTAGCGAGAGGTCGAATGATCTTTGGAGTTTGTGAGGATTTGTAGAGAAAATGATATTTGACGATAAACACATCATATCAGAGGAACAGAGGAGAGCATGTTTCAGCAGCATCTCTATACCTGGTTTACTTGAGTAAAAAAGCATCTCTATGCTTTTATGAACCAGCTACAAAATTTCATTAAGATGTACTGGCTACAAAATTTGATGTTTTGTTATCAAAGTCATCCAAATGAAATTATAGGAGAAGTGAGAACACATAGCTAAGTGTAAACACATAGATTTCAAAATTTAATAAAAAAATTCTTTAAAATGTCCCAGTTGTGGTACCCTCTGTGGATTAAATTTTACAAAATTTGGCATGTATCATAGGAACATGGTTGTGATGCATGGTGTGAATTTTTGTGATGATTGAAGCTTTGCATCGCAAGAGATTTTGGTAAAATGGTTGTCCAGCTATTGCCCTTCAAGCCCATTGTGTCTCCCCCATTTCTGGAGACTCACCTCTTATTCTGTATCAGCCATGTGAAGGTGACGTCTAAGCATATGACACTTCCATCCAATAAAAACAATAATGAATAATAACAAGGATGATTATAATAAAAGTAATTTCTTAATGTTTCTTCGGGAGTAATGCAGCATTGTCTGCTTGATTTCTTTCAATCATCGAATCCATGAACAAATTCAGTAAAACCGCCACCTCCGAACCCAAACACGCCGTGTGCATTATCTGGTCGATGTAAACACTGTCCTCCAGACACTACGGCAGCTCCGTCTGATAACACAGCACCATGACGTCGATTCTCAAGGAGACAGCTGAACCGCAAAATCAATCAAAGACGCGTTTCAGTACCTGTGATGCGCTGCTGCAATTGTACTTCAAAGCTACGTTGGTAAGGACTTTTTTAATTGCAAGCCGGTCATGCTTGCGACTTTTTCTCCGCTGAATTCATTGATCGGTGCTTAGGAGTCTTTTACACTTCGTTCTGTAGCTGAGCGAGTCGAACACTGAACAAAACCCAACCGGAAAGCATGCAAATCAAGTCCAGCAAGAAAAGACTGACACTTTTATTGACTTGCGTCTACACTTGCTGGTGTGTTTCGTCATTACTGTCATTTGAATATGTCAGTCCGTGTATCGCACTTTCAGATTAATGAATAAGCTGCTGCTCGCTCTTGTTTTCTCAGTGGTCATTAAATGCAATTTCTGCCGAGTCTGAAGGTCCCTAAGATGAACTATTCCCTTTTAGTCCTTATTAACATGGATGGAGTGACAGAAATGGGTACGATTTACAAAAATGAAGACAAGCTGGCTTTTCATTTATGTGAGAGACCAAGTCAAAAACATTTATACACTTCATTGTATTGTGGTAGCCACAAGTAATGGATAGATTTTAAGAAAACTGCAGCTGTGAATTCTCTTTTAACTCTTATTTTAACTAAAAATTCAATACTGCGGTGAGAAGAGCTTTCAAAGTATGGGGTTCTCACACCACCCATTTCATTCCTCATTGCTCACTAGCAGCTCAGCACAGAATCACAGTTTACAAGCAGTGTCACTTCACATCACCAGTTTGTTTGTAATTCTGATGATTTGGGGAAAACGTTTTTGCTTTATTTAATTTGATTATAATATCGAGGCTGATTTGAATTGTTCTCACAGAATGACCACTAGGGGGCCTGTAGAAAGACACACCACTGCAACCCGATTAAATGATAAGAAACTTATTTTTAAACCTCCAATACTTCCACTGAATAGTTTAAAGCTTAAAAATTGTGCAGTACAAAGAATAATAACTACCAAACACTAGTTTTAAATGTAAGGCACACATGGCAGTAATTTTAAAAAGCTAAACACTGGCATTCATAATGTGTCCCTTCTAGGAATCCTGAGTTCAAAACAAAATTGAACCAGTAGGGGGTCCTGCAGAAAGAGGCCACAGAGCAACAAAAAAACAAAAATCTCGTTATTTTAAGTCGTGGTTTATCTCGATTTCATGATGGAACTAAAAGCACTAAAACAATAGCACAGAATGCCTGAAAATATTTGATTCTTAAACAATATACTCTTAAACGATTGAATTAAAACACCGTCTTTGCCAAATTTCCCGGTAATTTAATTTGTGATTTTTCTGGGTTACATTGTAAAGTAATTATTTCCTAACACTGGAATTTTTCTCTCTGTATTTCAGAGATATAATAAACGCACACACACTCAGGATTCTACACGACGTCCAGCTTTGATCAGACAGCCACTCGTTACAATTCTCCTTTTCTCTTCATCCTTCACACACTTCCTGCTGTGATGTGTCAGTAGTTTGAGTCCTCAGTAGTGTCTCTTTCTCCTCTGTTTTCTCCCCCAGAGGGTCACTGCTGAGATGTTGCTAATTTGTTAAAGCAGCCTTCCAGTAATTAAGCTAACGTCTACACTTCCGCGGCGCCTGCTGGCAGTGCGGGCCTTCGTCGGGTTTAAAGTAGACTTCACACCGCATGAGGTTGAGTTGTTGTTATAAAATCTCATATTACTTTCAGAACTAGTGTTTGGTGTTAATGATCCTTTGTACTGAACAATTCTAGCGAGTTTCAAATTGGTGTATTAAAGATTAATAAACGTGAAAAAAAAATGGAAAAGAAGGAAAGGCTCCAAATATAAGCCTCTTTCTGCAGGCCCCCTAGTGGCAGTTGTGCTGTAGGGGCCAATGAGATGTTCTTAATTAATGTTATCCAATCAAATTTCTCTCCCCATGACTCGCAGATTAACTTGGATACATGTGGTTCTCAGTGTTGAGCAGAAAGGAGAAAGCTAGGAGCATAAAACCCTCTGCTTTTGAAAGAGTTTGGATGGAAAGTCAAGGTAAAATGGCTTTGTTCAAAAATAATGACACCCCAGCTGGTTTCGTAAAGGTATATTTCAATCAAAATATATTCTTTCCATATTACTAAAGAACTGGGACAGGCTTCAGCACCCCCACCACACTGGGACAGGCTCCAGTACCCCCACCACACTGGGACAGGCTCCAGCACCCCCACCACACTGGGACAGGCTCCAGTACCCCCACCACACTGGGACAGGCTCCAGTACCCCCACCTCACTGGGACAGGCTCCAGTACCCCCACCACACTGGGACAGGCTTCAGTACCCCCACCACACTGGGACAGGCTCCAGTACCCCCACCAGACTGGATTACCGAACGAAAAATGCTAAGGTCAGCTGAAGGACCTCCAAAACGGACAGGAATGGAATTTAGAAATAGAGTAAAATAATGTGAGAAAGTAAGTGGAGTTTTGAGTTCAGACTGTTTCTACCTTCAGCTGAAAACTCTCCTCTATTTTTCCTGATACTTGCAGTTGAAGTTTTCATTGCTGTTCATCTTAAAGATGTACAAATTATTCTCCTTTTAGGAGAAAGTAACCAAGCACTACTACGTTTATGGTATTTAGCAGACACCCTTATCCAGAGCGACGTTGCTGAAGGCGTCTACGTCTGTCTTTCATAGCTGTAACTCAAACCAACACCTGCTTTTGACAGAGTTACTGCCAGCTAAGTTACACACCTGTTAGAAATAAAACAAGTCAGAGGTTCATACACATGCAGGGAAACACAGTCAAGAGAGAAAAAAAATACATGTAAACGTCATTCATCACTTACGACTTTAAAACAATCACTTTGTTAAGAGTTCACTCGCTAGTGGGCCAAGTGGGTAAGATACCTGACCACGAGGTCTTCAGCAAAACCACCACTGAGCAAGACCCTTAACCCAAGGTGGTCCGGGGAGAGACTGCCCCCTGTAGGTAGGGAACGGAAGTTGCTTTGGACAAAAGCGTCTGATAAATGCCGTAAACTAACGTTATGTGCATGTATGCTAAATCTGGATGAACAATTAATTAATGAGTTAAAGGGAATTTGAAACATGTCCCGAGGACCAGCATGTAAGTGACACACTTTGAGGTTTTGTAGCACCTACAAGAGGAATTAATGAGCATTTTTATAACCATCCGGTGCCTTCAAGCTAGAATAGCCCCAAAATATACTGACACACAAGCCAGGCTCAGTCCTTCGGGGGATTTTATTTTGATCCTGACTCTGCCGCCCTGTCATTATCAGGAGATCACAGGCGTTATCGCTTTTCACAATACAGATGTGTTTTTCACCTTATTTGTACTGCCTGGATTACAGTATGAATTCGAGCCTCTCTCATTCAATCCACTTTGCAGTGTTTTTTCATCTCTGCAGTGCACGGCCGGTGGGACTTTATTGATTTCCCTCAAATGCGAGCGACTCCCGGAGATGGTGTTAAAATACCACGACACGTTGTTTTCTCCAATTATCACTGTATAATGTAGTTCTGCTCCCATGTGCCTCTGGGCTAGAACCTCCATAAAGCCACCTGTGCTTTAGCATCTACAGGCAATATGAGCACAGAAAGTGAGAAAGAAGTTCCGAGCGCTGACTCCCAACCAACTTTTCATTCAACTTGTGACGGGCGGAGGAGCTACACCAGGTGGTCAAATATACTGCAATTGCCTTTTCCTAATGGCGACTGATCATTAACAGCTGTAATTAAACTCACAGAGTGTAAAACATTGTGTTTAGGAAGCTGTGTATGTATTCATACAGAAAGTGACAATCTGGTCATACGTGAACACATCACAGCACACGGCGTGAGCAGCACGAAACTCTTCCTCTGCGTTTAACCCATTCACCAAGTGAAGCAGGGGGCAGCAGGAACACGGCGCCGGGGAGCAGTGTGTGGGACGGTACCTTGCTCAGGGTACCTCAGTGGTGCCTAGCGGTCTTGGGAATCAAACCCACGACTTCCTGATCACAGGGCGAATGCCTTAACCACTAGTCCACCAACTGCCCCAACTAATGAGCTGTACAATATTAGAATGTGTTTTAAAATCGTCACAACCAAACCCTGAGATTAACTTTAATGACAGACATTTCCATCCAGGACACAGCTTATGGTGGGAGCAGACTGAGAAGGACAGTCCAAATGTTCTGTTCCCGGTCAACATCCACCAGCTCCTGCTCTGGGATTCCATGATGGTCCCAGGCTGGCGGTGACTGTATCATGGTGGAGGGGCTTGTGTGCGTCTGAGACCCTGTGAGCTGTGTTTCTGGAGCATTTAGGTCATAGTGTCCCAAAAGAGAAAGGTCTCGGGTGAGGAACCAGGCAAAGAGCAATTCCCCATTAACAGCCCCATGAAAATATGGCACCTGGTCTGAAAGAGTGATACTGGGACTGGGAGGAACGCTTGTAGGCAGATAAGTGGTGGCTGGACCTGGGCTGAGCTCAGTGAATGAATGAGCCTGAATGAGCTCCTTCTTGGGAAGGTGCAAAGCTGCGAGAGTGGCAGGGTTGGGCAGAGGCCATGGTGGACTGGTGTTTATAATCAGTTGGTGAGTTTTAGGTGAAACGTTCCTGTTATGTGACTTGTGGCTACATTAAAGCAATGTCTTGTTGCAGCTCCTGTTGCCCGTGACTCTCCAGCTTGCCCTGATTTTAGCACTAATTGTCTGTTGAACAAAGTGACACTGCAGCATCACAGTGCACAACAGACGTGTCTCACATTTATTTTTAAAATTAATTCAGCTTTACTCGTCTGTACCCTGTAACTACAGTCTGTCTTCCACACATTTCTTAACAGGCGTCGTGAATTCACACACGCAGAGAGGCGTAAGCTGTTGCTACAGCAGGAGGCTCTCAGACCCCATCCCCCACTCATGCCTCATTGCTTTCTAGCAGTTCAACGCAGCGAGCTAAAAGTGCCTTAGTTAATCTAGCAATTATGATTAATATATATGATTTATTTGTATCAAATAATAAAATATCATAGTCGATCTCCACCTCTGCACTGTGTAATAGTTTTATTCTAATTAAAAGTTAGCCCAGAAGAGCTGGTACTGGAATGCATAGAGCAGTTCCTTCGACGGTCTTCCCTCCCTGCCTCCTCACTGCTCTGCAGGGCTGCCTCATAGCTAGTTAGCTTGTGCTTGAGTGTCAGAGTGTAGTGTCCTGACCGCCTGCGGGAGGCCTGTGGTCACTCATACTGAAGAGATGAGGGCAGTGGATCCCAGAAGGCCGCGGCACTCTCACTCCGTCACACTCCGCCAGAGCACATCATCTACCAGCGGCTGCCAATTAGCCACCAGTTCAGTCCTGCCGTCCTCACAGTGCCACCACCTCCTTCCCCACACACACACACACACACACACACACACACACACACACACACACACTTACAAAGACTGTGCCTGGGTTCGTCCGAGGACGCTTCTTCCAGCGTTCTGCTATTGTTTCTCACTCTCGTCCCTCATTCCGAAATCTGCAGGAGCTTATGTGTTCCCTCATCCACAGCAGAGGTGGAATGAGAATAAAAGCGAGGGGTGGGGGGTGGCAGGAGGGCTTTAGGGCGAAGAACAAGTGAAAGACCTCTGCAAACAAAAGAGGAAAGGCGAAGACAAGGAGAGAGCTTATGTCTACACAGCGCCGCGGACGATTAGGAAGAAGTGCAGCGTCGACGTCGGGCGAGGCCTAATCCTTTTTCTCCACGTCTTTTCCTCCCTTTTCCCTTATCTGCCTCTGGAAGCATAAGGTAAAGAAATGAAATAATAAGACAGATATAGGCATGCGATAAAATTCATAGCCATTGTTATGATGCCGTTCCCCACAGTGATAGATAGAGAGACACTGAAAATTGGACGCATCGCAGGACACAACCTGGGCTTGTCTGATTTGTCGTGACTGTAACTGCATCGTGTCAGCATTTATTATCAACGTCTTCACTGTTGACTTAAAGGCAAAGTCTATCATTCCTGCATAATTAAATCCGAGGGATGTAAACAAGGTGGGGTTGCTGTGAAATGGCTTATTGTACGGAAACTTACCAACCAATTTCCTGATTCTGGTCCTGCAAGCCTCCTGCCCTGCCCTGTTTTAACACGTCCATTTAAATCCTCATAGATAAACAGTGGGATCAAGTGTGTCCTGAGCATGGAAAACTGTAAAATGTGCTCTGTGTGTTTTCGGAATGAGATTATAGTGAATCAGCTATGGATAACGTCATTTTTCCTTGTGGACTATTTGGCCTTGCGATCTCCTTTACAGTCCTAAACCCAAGGATTAATTCAGTGATTCCAGAGAAGAACCAAACACAACGTTTGTAAATGAGATATGTGAGTGTAACTAACCTTTTAAAGGTACACATGATGTAAATACATCACCAGTTTAAGAAATCGTTCTTAAACATTTACATGTCCGTGCACACTTTAGGGAACCAAAAATGTGTTTAATAGCATCATGCAATGCATCAAGCACCATTTTTATAGCATCGGGCGCCATTTCTAAACAGTGAGGCATCAGGCAGCACGTTTATAAGCTTTTCATGTAATAACTTTATGTGAGGGATCTTTTCGATCCACCACTGTCTCTCTAAAACCAGATAATAGAAAAGAACAATAACAGTTCAACGAAAAATCAGTCGTCCCCCCAAAAAAAGTGGGAAAAATGGACAAATGTTTGAACAAAACAAATGACAAAACTTCAGGATTTCTACAATCTTAGCTATGTTAACATAGAAATGCAATTTCTTCTGTACATAAACACTTTGAATCTTGAATACTGCGCCCTCCCTCTGCTCAACATCAGTAACATTGACCTTGATTATTTAACGACTTGTGCGGTAGTACTGTTGTTTCACTGCTGTTTCTTGCTTTTAAGGCTGTGTGTTCGAGGGGGTGTGCGTCCATGTGGGGAAGTAAGAGTATGTTTTAGGAATTAGTATTTTTAAAAGGGATTTTAGTAATTTTCTTTTCTTTTTTAAGAATTCATTTTTATTTCTTATCCTTGATGCCCTGCAAATTTCGTTGTACATTGTGCAATGACAACAAAGCTAGAACAATTACAATTACAGTATCAGAAACCACATAAGTAAGTTCATTAGAGATTGCCGAGTGTGTGATGATTTAGCCTGATGCTAATTGGTTGGGTATAAGCTTTAATTACTTGTCAGCTTCTTAGTGCCAAAGTGCTATAGTGCTAAACCTAAATATGTCGTACCTGATTGGCTACCTTTGGATTAAAGTGAAATTCTGTGTACTTCTGTTTGGCTGCCTGTCACTTTAAGATCTCAAGATGTGCAGATGCGCTTGCCATCAGCGAGGACCCTGTATCTTTGGATAAATCTCCTTTAGAGCGTCGTACACAGGGCTCAATGGAGGGTGAAATAAAGCAGGATGTGGAAAAGTGCTTTTCGGTAATGGTTTCGGGCTCAGGCCGTGTTCATGGAGAATGCGGTGACATTGCAGATTATTGCTTGATCCCTGCTGTTGGCCTTCTCTTTAATGTGGTCCGCCCACTCTCAGCAAGCGCTCTGGACTTATATCAGATGCTGAGGGATATGGTTTATGCTGTGGTCCCTTTAGGAAGTGGAGCACAGAAAGAGAGGAACAGGAAAGTCTAACTTGTAAGCAGTAATACTGGAGGCTAAGCCAAGGGAACTACAAGCTGAATAAAATCTCTTGTATGCTGCTGAAGTGGGTAGCACTGCTGCCTCATAGAAAGAAGGTCCTGGGCTTGATTTTCCTAGAGTTTGCTGCATGCATTACATTTACAGCATTTGGTAGACGCTTTTATCCAAAGTGACTTACAGTCTTAGCATAATCACGAGTGTAGGCGAATGCAGTGTTAGGAGTCTCGGCCAGGGAGTGCAGTGATCTCTGGTTTCCTCCCATAGTCCAAAGACTTGCTCACTGATCTATCAAAAGATTTGAGGGTCCTCACTGACGGAAGGCGCATCTGCAGGTCTTCAAGTTACATGCTGGCAAAGTTACAGACGGAGAGCGTTGTCGGGACAGGACGGGGGGGGGGGTTGTATTTTAGGAGAACGTACTGCCATTCCTCCGTTAACAGCAAGAAAACAGACTCCAAAACTGCTGTTATTTATTTATTTTAACAGAGCATAAGCTCTCGCAGCACTCGCGACACCAGAGCCACTGTCCTGAATATCGAGCTTCAGAGTTTTGGCTCCGTCGAGCGTCGAGAAACAGCTCGCAGCCAGTAGCTACTCCGCAGCCATCAGTGTTTAAGAGAACTGCCGAAACCATAATGTTTATTTTTATTTTTAGGAAAAATAATTAAATCGTAATTAAACCAAAGAAAAAGAGCCTTTCCAGAACTTTGTCTGCCAAAGCTTGTTCGGCTCCACCCCTTGCTCCCCATTTTTCCCTTCGGATCTGCATCAATCATTACTAACCTTTAGCGCCCTCAGGTGACGGAAATCCGTCACAGCGACGGAGAACTTTAATCCATGCAATTGGCAGATGGCATTTTCAAAACAATCGATCAAAAAATAAATGTTATCAAAACACTGAAAAGAAAAATGCGCATAAAATAAGTACAGCTTCTAGAAATGTTGAACATTAGATTGGAAGATCCCTGAGAGTGGCTGGAGCTTGAGGTGCCCGGATCTGAAACTAAACAGGGCTTCTATTCACTGCGCTGCCCTCTTCTGGACCCAGCTGTCCATTACGATCAGATATCTTGGTACGTCTGTCTAAGTCAGTTAAATTGTCTTGTAAAATAATGTTACCCCAAATAATAATGGAACCAAAAATATTACCCAGTTAAAACACAGTTAATACACAAACATAAGAGACTGCAAAAGCAAACACTACCGAGGCTATATCATTTCACTGTGTACTGATTAATGATGATAAAGTCATTTTACATGACAAACTTCAAAAAAGAAATTAATTTTAAAAAAAGTGAATGAAATAAAGTCAGAATTAGAATCGGAATCAGGAAACCTTTTGAGTTTGAACGGGGGGAACTAAAATAAAAGATATGGAAGTAAAAATGAATGATTTCAGGCATTTTAGGATTATTTTCCCTCTTTAAGGGAAAACAAAGGGTTTGGGCTTTTTAAGGAAAATTTTAAGTTTGGGGGCTTTTTAAGGAAAATTTTTAAGTTTGGGGGTTTTTAGGAAAAAATAAGTATTTGGGCCATTTAAGAAAAAATGAAGGACATGAGCTCTTTAAGGAAAAAATAAGGATATAGACCCTGAAGAACAAAAAAAGGATATCAGCTCTTTAAGGAAAAAGGAAGAATACGGGCTTTTTAAAGAACAATGAAGAATACGGCCTTTCTCTAACAGTGTAATAGTAGTTTCACATTATATTCAATATTGAATGCTTTGCCCGTTTGTCAATATTCTGTTTCTTTTCTCGGGCCTCTGCAACTTTTTCGCACAAGCAGCAAATCACCTTAGCGCAGGATAAAGCCAGGCACGACTGATCAGACGCGACTAAAGGCCTACTTTAATAAGCATGTGCATCAGGGATGAGGCTATGAACCATTCAGAGCTTCATTCGTCATATCATCCCACTTTCGCGGGTCAGATTTCGGGTAGTGTGACGGAATGCTCTTTTGGTTCCACCAGACCTGACTGTAGTGGCAGCTTGTCCCTTTGTAATTGGCCTGGAGTGGACTTTATATGGTTGGACAAAGTGATTAACCCTCCCATAGCGATGGGTCAAGGTGCAAAAATGTTAAGACTGCTCACGTAGAATATGCTATATGGACAAAAGTAATGGGACACACCTTACTTCCAGTGAAGGTAGTACTTAACGCTTCAGCATGCCAAGACAATGCCATGCTTCCAACCCGCTCAGGGCCCTCACCCCATCCAGCCCCTTTGAGATGAGCTGGAATGGAGATTGCAAGCCAGGCCTTCTCGTCCAACATCAGTGCCTGGCCTCAAAAATGCGCTACAGAATGAAGGGGCACAAATTCCCTAGAAACAAATTTTGTTGAAAGCCTTCCAAGAACAGTGGAATCTGTTATAGCTAAAAAGGGGGACCAACTCCATATTAAAGTCCATGTAATTTAACACAATGCCATTAAATTGCCTAGTGGTTAAGGCATTCGCCCTGCGACCAGAAAGTCCGGGTTCGATCCCCAAGACCTCTAGGCACCACTGAGGTACCCTGAGCAAGGTACCGTCCCACACACTGCTCCCCGGCGCCGTGTTCCT
>JBBPDB010000019.1:17418733-17429664 GCA_037974465.1 Brachypetersius altus
TAAACTGGGATTGGGCTGAGATTAGAGGAGCTCTTTCTCAGGAGCTGAGTTTAAGTTTGGCTGCGGCCTACTTTTGACGCTCCCATCGGTTCGCTTTACCTGTAATGGAAAAGATGGTGTTTATATATACACACACACACACACACACACGTCCCCGTAGTGTTTTTATATTTTTTAAGGTATTGCACATTCTGGGACAAATGTATGTTTAATATAAAATATTTATATAATTTCTATAATTAATTCCCCCCCTTTTCACCCCCTCCTTGTTGAAGTGTGTTGTGTTGCAGGAGGACTCTATGTTTGTCTGACTGTGTGCTAAATGCATACGGCTGGAGGGACAACAAGGCTCTACTTGAACTTGAAGGCTGTCAGTGTTTAACTGCTTTACTCCTCTCTGTTCCAGAATGTGAAGTGAGTCGTTCACCATGCAGATGGACAACTCTTCGTCTTCTACCGCTCTCCCCTCCTGCACCTACAACGAGGACTTCAAGCGCTTCCTGCTGCCCGTCGTCTACGGCTTCGTCTTCATCGTGGGCCTCCCGCTCAACTTCGCCGTCATCCGGAGCATATGGAGCACGCGGCGGGCGCTGAGCCGCAGCAGCGTCTACATGCTCAACCTGGCGGTGGCCGACTTCCTCTATGTCTGTTCGCTGCCTCTGCTGATCTACAACTACGCCAGTTGGGACTACTGGCCTTTCGGGGACTTCACTTGCCGGCTGGTTCGCTTCCAGTTCTACTGCAACCTTCACGGCAGCATTTTTTTCCTCACCTGCATTAGCTTCCAGCGCTACCTGGGCATTTGCCACCCACTGGCCCAGTGGCACAAAAAGGGAGGCCGCCGACTGGCTTGGAAAGTGTGCGCCTGCGTCTGGATCATCGTGGCTCTGCTGGTGGCGCCGACCTTTGAGTTTGCGGCCACCGGGATCCAGAGGAACCGCACGGTCTGCTACGACCTCAGCGTGCCCGAGCGCTCCGCGCAGTATTTTCCGTACGGCTTGGCCCTGACCTGCCTGGGCTTCCTGCTGCCCTTCCTGATCATAGTGGGCCTGTACTGCAGCATGGCGCGGGTGCTGTGCCGCCCGGCAGAAGCGAGAGGCAAAGCGGCTGAAGAAAAGAAGAGCAAGGCGGTCCGAATGATCGCCATCGTGGTGCTGGTGTTTGCCATCAGCTTCCTGCCGTTCCACCTGACCAAAACTCTGTACCTGCTGGTTCGGACCATGCCCACCGCGCCCTGCGAGCTCAGGAACCTCCTCGCCGTCGTCTACAAGAGCACCAGGCCCTTCGCCAGCATGAACAGCGTCCTGGACCCCATCCTCTTCTACTTCACCCGCTCGAAATTCAGGCAAGGAACCCGAAACCTCCTGCTCAGGATCACCACACTCACAGAGAAGATCAGCTAAAGCTTCGGGCCAAAAATACGACTTACACCTTCACACCCGAAATGATCAGCCAGCACCTTCCGTTTGACGCCTTAGTGTTGCTTACAGCTAATCTGGCTAACAACTAATGGAAGCTAACCCAGAGGAAGATTTTCTTCCTGTTTAGAAAATGTCTTAATTAGAGTTTTAAAGTCTGACTTGTTTCTCCTAAAAAAATGACTGTAGGAGGAATAAGGAGCAAAAGAAAAGATCAACTTAAGTTTCTCACTGATTCTCCGTTTCTTCGCTTTAACAGCGTTATGGATCAAAACTGTCTGGCTTTGCGAGTCCAGACTTGAATTTGGTCACAAATTTTAGCTTAATTTATAAGAAAAAACTAGTTTTTCTTTGGATCTTCTGGTTGATCCGAAGTTCTGATGAATAAAGATCAGAGCTGAGAGAGAAAAGAAATTTCATTTCCAGATCTTAAACTGGAATCAGGCTGAGATTAGCGGCAGCTATGAGATCAGCGGCAGCTGTGAGATTTTATTGCTAACATAAGTAATTGAAATAAATTAGCATCATGCTAAATCATCACACACTCACCAACGGCGTGTTCGGAACTGTTAAGCACTCTAATAGACTTGTTGTTGTGGTTTCAGTCACTATATGATATTGTTGTGTACATATATATATTATGCTTTCAGATTAGCATATGGCAGCTATGGGATTTTATTGGTAGGCTAACATAAGGCTAACTAATGGAAGTCAGTTAGCATAACGCTAAATCATCACACACAAATAGAGTTAAGTATTTTATGATAGACTTGCTTATGTGGTATCTGCAGTGGGTAATACTGTTATACCTCTAGGTGTGTGTGTGTCCCTGCCTCGTGCCCATAGTCTCTGGGTGCCCACAACCCTAGTGAGGAATAAGAAAATGAATGTTGTTTCTGATATTGTACAACACACTGTTATCTATAAGCATGGATTACATTAGCATAGCTACATTAGCGTAGCTTGAACCAGTAGCAGTAAGGCCTTAATCTGCCTTTTTTTCTGTTATATTTTGTCGTTCAAGTTTATTATAGGTTGCTTAACAACTCCACATGGCTTGAGGGGAGACAGGCCTGCAGTCAGTACAGGCCTTATTTGTGCTACTATATTAGCTTCGTAGCTTCAGTGCTAAAAATAAAGAAGCAAGTCTTGGCTGATCCACCACATTTGCCTGGTTCCTCAGGTTCCCAGCTTTAGTCCTGGGTTTCCTAAATAGCAGAATGGATCAGGTGAGCTGGGAACAAGGACAACACATCAGAGAAAACTGAAACTCTGCACTGCAAGAGTGATCCAGCCAGTGAAAACATCTCGAATCTTGTCAAAATGTGTTTTTCTTTGAGATTATTTTAATGATATCCGAAAATTAAGGTGACTCATGATTCATTTTTGATTTCTGTTACTTAATTTGAGTCATTTTTTATCTCACAGAACTGATTTTATTGTATTGGCGAAAATGATCTGCCATAATACAATATTGTTCGATAAAATAACTTAAAATAATAACAAAATGTCTAGAATTAAGTGGAATAATCAAATACTATTACAAAAATCTGATGAGAAATGTTACATATTATATATTGTAAAAAGTGTGTGTATATATATATGTATATTTTTATACACACTTCCAGTCAAGTTTTTGCACACAACAGTTTTATACCACTTTTATATTTATTTCAGAAATGTCATATTTTAAACTTTTTGTTGAGTGAACAAATATTTGAGAATTTATGAAATAAAACGTTCATAAAAATGGAAAGAATACGGTAATGTACTTGTTAGCAAACAATACCGAGAATGTTTTTAATTAAATATTAAGTGAGTGACATGCAGTGTGCAAAAACTTTATGTATGTAGATAGATTTATAAAAAATATTTTTAAAAAATTATAATTTCGGGCATATTTGCTGATTGGATTTTTGAATAAAGTAACAACAGATAAAGGTAAATAACGGGGCATGAAGGCATGAAGTCTAATTCTGGTCTACGTTGGAGATTCCCGAGCAGAATTGTTCACCATTGTGCACTGATTTACTCGTCCATCGTTCACTTTTCACGCCTCCGAGTCCAACAGATCTCTCTCACATCACCTTTTATTACTCCTTCCCACTGTACCGTTTTCAACATATTTCACTGTAGGCCAGTAATACACAAAGTGAAGGAGCACTGCGTGCCGATTTCAGCCACTAGGTGGCGCGGTCTGCCTGGGAAGGCCGGGCTCCCGTTGGCGCCGCAGCTGTTATTGCTGTACAGTAAACTGTGGTTTGCTGCTTCCGACTCGGAGCAGTTTAAAGAGAAAGTATTTACGCTCGGAGCAATATTTCAGACACCGCAGAAGTGGTTTCCCGAGAAAACCCAGCCGAAAGGGTGAAGTAGGCCTGAAGCCTGGGAAGAGTCCATGAAGACACAATAAAAGAATCTGTATCATATGGGCTTCAGAACTTGCACTGTTTTATTGTTGGTTTTTGTTTTTGTTGTTGCTGGTTTTGAGCTTCTGATGACTGAAGAGCTTCTTACTGGTTAAGAAAGATCGTGTTTATCATCTTCCAGCCTGGTGTCGCCGCTTTATCCAAAGGTCATGGCCATAGTTTGTGAAGATGCAGCAACTGCGCCTCAGTGTAGCTTCTAGAAAGGCGTGTGTGAAGCGAATGCGGCCTCGGCTGATCGCCCCGACACCAGACTGACTGCTTTTCCTCCCAGAATGTGACGTTTGTGTGTGAAGTCATAAAGGTTCCTGCTTAGAGGACATGTGCGCTTATGTGTGCTGTGCATACATGTAATGTGAATGTAAATGTGAATCGCAGTTTAGGCCTCTGTGGCCACTCTTTAGGTTCTTCATCTGCTCTTTTGTGTGACTTTCACAAGGCATTGTGTGCACAATAATGCAACCTATTAAAATTCAATTCAATTTGGAGTCTGTGTGGCGTTTTTTGTTTTACATCTCTCACTGCTGAACGAGTCTAAAGAGGATTACACTGATTTTTACATGGTGGCGAATGGAACCAGACGGTCTCAACGTTACTAAATGAAAGGGAATCTACTGATTGGTGCCAGAGATGTATTGGTTTTGACACGATTTGCGTAAAATGTGTATTAATAATCCACCAGAATCAGTTTTAATGGCCAAATATACTTACATACTCTCTATACATACAACAAAATATGGTAGTAAACACCCAGTGGATAATGGTAGACATGGTGGATGAAATAGTCCCTGAGAAAATTGATTTCGTTCAGATTTATCACTATTTTACCGCCGTATACGCCCTCAGAGACAGGGAGCATCACTGATGCGTGAATGAAGTGTCTATTATTTGTTTCGGAGACGTCTGGTTCCATTCACCGCCACTGAAAAGAAAACTGCGCGGGTAAGTGTCTCCAAATCCACGCTGAATGACTGCGATAAGTTTGATTTTCTTAAGAAAATCAGTGGAATTCCCCTTTTGAAGTTCCTGACACACCACATGAGTGCGCAATAAACCCAGTTTCACATTATCACCAAGATCTAGAGGGGGGTGAGAAGTAAAAAAAAACAAGAACAAAGAAGAACTGCACTTTACTGTCAGGAAAGTTTAAGGTGAAAAGTGCCACAGGTGGGAAAAGCAGCGCAGGGAACAGGAGAACAGGAGAACAGGAGCGTTTAAACTCAGTTTGAACACGTTTCCAGTGTAGGAAACCTCCAGATATGAGCGTTCTCGTGTTTGTCCACCAGTATGACTATCTGGAACATATCTGAACTATCTGCCTCACATCAGAGAGGAAAAGCCCCCCTCCCCCGCCCCCAAAAACATTTACCCCAGGGGCTCTGACTGCCCTCGCCACATTAGGCCCCTCCCACCCTCCAGCAGAGTATTTGCATGCAAAAAAAAGACAACAGAAGTGGACGGGAAGCTTTATTATGGAGAAATAATGAGGGACAGTGAGTGAGCGATGAGGATGGTCCTGCAGAGACTCGGAGCCCGCGTGAGGAAATGGGAGTTCTTCTGGAGGTCGTGCGTGATGCCAGAGTTGTTGGGGTTCCTTCAGGGTTGAACAAGTTGGAAGAACTTTTCTGGTCCATGCTCTGGAGCTCCTTCTCCCTCCGTGCATGGAAGCGGTCGAGGAGCAGCTCTGGACGAAGAGGAGACCCTCAGAAAGGCCAGGAGACCACTTTCTCCCGCGTGCGGTAAACTTCAAACGCTCCGAGGAGATACATTGTTTCATTCCCCGCTTTGTTCTTGTTTTCCTGGAAAGTAGCGCGTGGGTGAATGGGGGGCGTTGTGTTGGAACGGCTGTAACCTCGAAGACTGTTTATCAATGATCTAAAAGGGAGGGAAATAAAAGCAAAAAAAAAAAAAAAAAAGAAGAAGAAAAAAGAAAGAAACGCAATGGCAGGGAGGGAGACAGAGAGCCAGGCGGCTGTTTATCGCTCTGTCTCCTTCAAGAAGTTCGAGAGCTGGAAGGTAAATAAAAGTGAAGTCGAGGAGCAACAACAGCACCACAAATCAGAGGATCTGGAGAGCGGAGCCCTCCCCCCTCGGGCGGCAGAGACAGCAGGCGAGAAAGCACAGCCCTGGGACACTGCGAGTGTTGCTGCGGCCAGAAAAATTTCCAAAATCTCAGCAGCCAGCCTCTCAACCGCAGAGCTAAAGACAGGCTCCACCACTCTCACAGCTTCAAACTCTGTGCGCCTGCTCTCAGAGAAGTTCAGCGCCAGCACTGTGCAGCCCAGGAGCCCAGCGGCAAAGACAAGGGCGAGGAACGCAGGTGACCCGCATGACACACCTTTGCAGGACACTGGGAGTTTGGGTGTTCAGGACAGAGAGCTTCCGCCTACCAAGGATCATAAGCACCTTTCTGCCCAAGAGTCGGTGTCTGGCTCAGACTCAGACAGAGGTCCGAGACGGAGAGCCCGAAAGACAGTGGACGCAGGTAAGAGAGGCTCTTCTGAAATCTCTGATAGCTCTGCCACCTTCACGACTGACGCCTTAAACTCAGAAGATGATGTTTTTGTCTTAGGGACTCCAAAATACAAGTCTCGCCGCCGCTATCGCTCCTCGTATGGCGAGAGCATTGTCGTTGACTCAAACTGGCCGAGTGTTACAAAAATCAGGGAGCTGTTTGGGGATAGAAAGCATCACAGGTCAACGTCGGATGCAGAAGACCTGAAATCCGCTGGCCTTCACCTTCACCAGTGCTCCAAAGACAGCACGTCGTCGGACAGAAGCGATAGACAGTCACCGCTGCTGCAAAGGAGAGCCTGGCAGGACGTTAACAGCTCGGATTTTGGCACCAACAGGCTCCCTGCGGGCTTGCTAAGCCACAAGGAGAAAATATGTCAGGGTATGGACTCTGCTTTTAGCACTGAAAAGTATTCTCCCGACAGCGATCTCAGCCGTGTGAAAGAAAGAAAGCAGGACACGGGCCACGGAAGCAGCAGAGGGGAAGCCGAGAGCCGGACAGGAAGAGCGGACGGCGACCCCAGGCCTTCTCCCCCGACCCCCCCACCTCGCAGTAGCTCAGCTGCCTTGCCTCTCAGGTCCCGTTCGTGTGCTTACCGCGAGCAGCTGCAGGAGCAGAGACAGAGGGCAAAGCAGCCGCAGCCACCAGATAGTTTGCATTCCTCACATAGCTCCTCCAAACCACACACGGGCCCCTCCGTGGAAGTGGAATCGGCTAAAGCTTGCGGTAGAGACAGCTCTGGAGAGGAGGAGGAGGAGGAGGAGAAGGAGGAGGACGACGCCGAATCTGGAGGAAAGACTGGAAGAAACAAGCTCTCATTTGTCCGCAGCAGCGGAGGGATTAGCACACAATTTTCCCGCAACAATAAGCATGGCACCTGGGCAAAGCCTCTGCGAAAGTCCTCGGGCAGTGAGGAGGACAGTCCTGTTGGCTTAGCTCACCATAACAGGGACGTTAGACGTCGCTCCTTGAGGAAAAAGAAGAAAAGTAGCTGCAGTCGAGACAATGGGGAGTCAGATGACAGCGATGACCAGACTGTGATGACGGAGCATCTGGAACGCCACCAGCAGTCCTGTGATTCCCAGATGGAGGGCCGCAGGCTTGAGGACTTCCGGTCTAGGACCTGTTTTGGGCAGACATGGGTTCCACAAGGTTCCTCTGTGGTTCAGGACAGCTACAGGCGGCTGTCTAAAGCATCTGAAGGACAAGTTGGTGTCCCACTTGTGTCACGGGTGTCAAAGGTAACCATACCCTCTTTTCTGTTAAGTCCCTTGGGGTCACGGAGTAGCAGCAGATATTCCAGCACTGAGACCCTGAAGGAAGAGGATCAACCACCCAGTGTTTCCAATGCCTCATCGTCCGTCCTCAGCAAGACTTATCATGGCAATGCCACTATGTACCGTTCGCCTAGCTTTGGCCATGGTGACAACTTTTCCCGCGCCCCTGTCCGAGTCCAGCCACGGCTAGTACCTGGCTTAGGTCCAGGAGATTGTGTCCCCGGCGCCTCAGAAGACAGGAAGCACCACCACTCTGTTGTTAATGAAAAGGAGAAGGACAGAATATCTATGTCAAACCCTGACATTGCCTCAGAAACTCTATCACTGCTTAGCTATTTGAAAACAGATTTGTCGGAGCTGAGGATGAAGAGGAAAGAACGAGACGGTGAGGAAGGACTTAACTCCAGCTTTCAGGGTGGACGAGCCACACCAGCCGTGTACAGAATGGGCTCAAGAACCCCTGGGCTGAATGTTAGAAGGCCCTCACTGAAAGATCTCACTGCCACTTTGAGGAGGGCCAAATCCTTCACTTACTCAGAGAAGCCAGTAGGCCGGCACTACACTGGGAGTGGGTCAGCGATGAGGAGTTCCTCTGAGCAGAGACTGGACTGTGAAGGAGATGGAGATCGGGTAGTGGTCTCTGACAGGGAGGTGGAGAGTGATGACTGCAGAGGAGGCTATGGCTATGATGAGCCGATGCCAACCCCTCTACACGACCGCTATGTTCAAGAAGCAAGACAGGTGATAAGGGATATCTGCAACATGAGTGCTGGCAAGGATGATGAAGACGAAGATGATGAAGGTTTCAAAGGAAAGGAGAGTTTTGTTCTGGAGGAAGAAAGAAAAGAAGCAGGAAAAATGAAACAGGACAAGAAGGATAAGCAGGTTGTAGTCGCTGAGTACAAAGATGAGCCTGACAGAGAAAGTGTAAAATGCTTGCCGAGGGAAAACTCGGAGGAGAATGTATTCTGTGATAAGTCGCTGGACGAGCTCTCTGGACATGAATCCAGCCTGACAGATGAAGGAATAGTTACAGAGCCAGAAGCTGGAGGGCCGTCTTCTGGCACAGACCTGCTGGGCCAGACACTCACTGTTTGGAATCAGTCTGGATTGTATGAGGAACAGTCGGTCGAGATGACACCGGAGAAGTCTCTCTCTGCTCCGACGCCATCTGTGCGGACAGAATATGAGGCAGTAGCCATGGGGGGAGATCTAAACATCAGTAAAAATGTCAGCCAGGGGGCTTTAGAGGCTCCTCCGACTCCCAGCGCTCTTCGAAGGCGAAGGAAATTCTCTTCAGCTGGCAACAACGGCTCTGACTCCAGCAATGGAAGTAATGGGGAGTCGAATAGTGAGTCTGCTTACCGCTCCCTCAGTGATCCCATTCCTCGACGTCGCTCTGTTGCAGAGGACACCAGCAACGGCTTCTCCGTCGACAGCAACTTGCTTGGTTCACTTTCCTTAAACTCTAAGGTGGGGGTTGGTGCGGACTCCTCTGCAGCAGATCTGTCCGAGTGCACCGGCAGTGCGGCCAGCGACCTCTCGGTATGTAGTGACAGTCTGAGGGATTACAGCACCGTGATCCAGAGCATTGTACATGAGCCTGGTGCTATGGACAAACTCATCGACGAGAAGGCAAATGGAAAAGCGGTGAAGAAGAAGAGCTTCAGTGACCCCAGCAGGCGTGGGGAACTCGCCAACCCAACCCCTGAAATCCAGAAACATCTTAACGAACCCATTAATGAGTCCGAGCAGCCTATCCCGCCTTCGAGCAGCGAGCCGATCTTATCCGAGCAAAGAGATGAACTGTGGGAGCTGAACAGTGAACAGCGAAAGCCCTATACTGGCAGGAGGTCTCGGTCCCAGTCGGAGCACGTTCTTCCCTCCCACCGCAACGGAGACACTAAAGAGGACAGCGAGGAGTCCGGCTTCTCCTTCGACCCGAAGCTGGCCCAGGTGTTGTCTCCTTGCATAAGTCGCCGCAGCTACAAGAAACGCACTCACCGGGTTGCACATCAGCACTCTTGCGAGGATGGAGAGCAGCTAGAGGAGCAGCAGGAGGACCAGGCCCTCCTTGAAGACCGCCTGGATGACGCCACATCTGTCCTACCTCAGCTGCCTCCTCCTAAAGTCAGGGCCAAGCACGTGCGCCATGCTAGCGAACCTGCCACGTTTGTGCCCATTACGCCCTCCAGCACCCACTCTGCTGCCCAAGACCAGCAAGGTGTCACCCCTGAACCTCCAAGACCATCAAAACACAGCCAGGGGGAGGGAACCCCATCTCTTGAGGATGTGACAGAACAGTACATACTTGCCTTGAACCCACCTGAAGCTGCGGCAGAGGTTACCAGGTCAATTCCTGCAACTCCAACTACCAGCAGTGAACCCAGCCTGCAGCGGAAGTCCAGCGTGGAGCTGAACCCGACCCCACTTAAAGCCAAGCCTCGAGTGGTAAGGGAAATGTTTTCTTCTCTTTTCTATGCTGGCAGGTGTGTGACATGTTGCTATGTGACTGTGTACGAATGTAGTCACGGGTGTCTGCTTATATTTTAAGACTAATTTGGGGCCGGTTTAAACTGAAACAGCGTATTTGGCCTGGTCCAAGCTTCTAAAATAAGGCCGAGTTGTTTTGCATAGTTTGTCGCAGTTAGACGGAGTTCGCTGTAATGTTGTGTTCGACCAAGATAGGATGGATAAATCTTTCTGAAGAAAACTTGGAAGGCGTTTAGGTGTGCGTGTGTATTCTGTGTCTGAGTGGGTGTCCGTGCACACACGCCTGACAGTCTGCGTTTGGGAATCGTTTGATGCCTCAGGAGGGAATTTATGGCTTGAGATTTGTTTTCCTCTTGAATGTAATTGAAACAGTGCTTCTAAGAAAAATGACGAGTTCTCAATTGGTCCACCTTCTCTCTAACTCTGGCTGGGTGTGTGTGTGTGTGTGCTTGGCTGTTTGAAATGTCATGTTCCTGCATTCTTTCCTGGCGTGTTTTAAAGAGATTGTTTTATCTTTCTGTATATTTAGAAACCGATTTAGCTCAGAGATCTGTTTGGTTTAACGTTTTCTGAAAGCTCCGCTTGCCTAACTGACCTTACTGTGAAACTGCCTCCATTGTGTTTCCTATTTGGAGCCCCTATGTCATGGAAAACAACCTTTTTCTTTGTGTTTTTATTAAGAGTTTGATGTCCTATGTGTCTACAGTACTGTGGAAAACTCCTTTCTTCATAATTTGCTTCCAGAGATCCAGAATTTCTTTTGTTTTTTAATGTGTTCTTGAGGAATAGTTCTCCAGGCTTCCTG
>JBBPDB010000019.1:17505250-17520770 GCA_037974465.1 Brachypetersius altus
CGCTGATCAGTATACTGGTGGTGCTGAATGCTGAGTGGGCGGAGCTCCTTTATCTAGAACTCCTTGTATCTTTAGACTCTCTGCAGTCTGTCAGTAACGCATTTGCTCTCATTTAATCTCTTTAGTGTGACAAAAAACTGTATTCAACGCAAAATATATAGAAATGAGGGGTGTTTTAAAACTCCATAGTACTATATATTATTGTATTATACTAGTATTATTACATTAAGAACACTTATAGCACATAGTGTATGTAAAGATGAAGAAGATCTACTCTAAAAGCAGATTAAATAAATATAAAAGAGTCTGATTCCGTGTTTTTAAAGGTGAAAAACATTCATTCACATTCAGTGCAAATCACCTGACAGTTGATTATCAATGGGAAGTTCTCCGCCGGCGTTCCAGGCTGCACAGTCTGATGACTGATAAGAGACAGGTCAACTGGAGGGGGGTCTTTTGATCGCAGCTCATTGACTCTCCACACAGAGGGTCCTTTCAGAGGCCTTGACCAGATAAGCATTATGAAACACTGGGTGTACCTAATAAACTGTCCAGTGCCTGACCCTGAATGTAAATAAGCTCTTAAAAACATGGAATCAGACAATTTTAATGTAATTTCCGATCAGACCCACTTCAAATTAACACAGTAAAACTGTACTTAATGCAATAACTGTTTACTTTGAGTCACTTTATATTTGCAAAAATGACTCATTTATTGTGTTTATTTAATTTACCTCCAGTGCAGATACCTTTCAATGTCTTATAACTGTTCTGAACGTCCTAAAACAATAACAGCGGACTAGAAGTCTGTAATTCCAGAGGTGTGTGTGTGTGTGTGTGTGTGTGTGGAGGGGTGTAACCACAAGGGGGGGCGAGAGGCAAGAGCTAAAAGAGGTTAACCACAAGATGGGACAAAAAAATCAGAGAGAGGCCAAAAGCCAGAGCTAATCATAGTCTAAACGCAACAAAACGGCGGCGAGACGCCCGGCCGCTGCTCCCAGATGCTGAACCTCGTCCCAAATCCGTCCGTCCTCACTTCCCCCCGTCCCCACTCGCTTCAGAAGCTTCAGCCAAGCGCTCAAGTATCTGTCACCCACATGTGAAGGGACAGAGGAGAACCCCCTCCCCCTCCCCCTCCCCCTCCCCCTCATGCGCCTATATTTCAGTTTGGGCCATTTTACTCTTCACGTATTCTTGTAAACCACTTGCATTATATGTGTATTCATTTGAATACACATGTATACGCAGGTTTTACTGAAATGTACCCTTTTCCCCCCTGTAATGTTTCTATATTTCATTTTTTATACTGTTTTAGTGTTTTGGGGGATGCATTTATGCACTTGATTACTTGATCCTCATCATAAGCCTCCGTGTCGAAGCGCAAAGGTCCTTGGCATGTTGTGCACATGATAAACTAAGAGTTGTTCCACATCATCCTTTAAAAACAAAAGGTTAACCGTGAATTAACAGAGTATTTCAGTCTGGATTCATTTAGAACAGGGCGGCCAATCAGAGCAGAGCTTGTTTGCATACGTCAGCTCTGGAAACAAAAACCGCCTGATCAATTTTTTAAGGCCTAAAGAGAGGTTGGAGTATGTAAACACAAATGCATGGAGTAGGATGCATAAAATGCACAAATGCATAAAAGACAGTACAGCCAATCACAGCAGAGCTCATTTGCATACACCAGTCTTGGAAACGAAAACACAGCTTGCTCAGTTTTAAGGCCTAAAGAGACATTAAAGTGTGTAACACTGTCAGGGTGTTATAGCTAAACCTGAACTGAACAAAAGCAAAGACAGCCAATCAGACCAGAGCTCATTTGCATATATCATCCTTAATGGCATGGCATCAAAAATAGCCTGTTTAATTCTAAGGCAAAAGGAGAGACTGGGAAATGGTAACAAAAAACATTTATGATTGTTCTGAGTACGCAAAAGTGTGCAAAAGTGTGCAAACTAGCCTGATTGGTTGCCAGATCAGCCAATCAGAGCAGAGCGTATTTGCATACATCAGTCTTGATAACAAAAAAACCCTCATTTTAAGACAGGTCGGAGTGTGTAATGTGCAAATGTTGGACGGACAAATACACAAACTACTACAAATGTCAAGACTTTAAGATGCAGAAATCCACAAATGCCACAACAGCCAATCAGGACAGAGCTCATTTGCATATAACAGTCTTGACAGTGAAAACGGTCAAGTTGAATTTTAAGCTGCAAAACTGTGCAAATGAAAGAAATCAAAGAAAAACAAAAAGGATAATATATGTTATAAATCTATGGGCGGCACAAATACACAAATGCCAAGACGGCCAATCAGAGCACAGCTCATTTGCATATACCAGTCTTGGTAACCTTAAGGAGAGATTCGAACATGTGCAACTGTGGGGCCCAACATGGGACGCACAAATGCACAAATAATGTCAGAAAAAGGTTCTAGATATTTTAGAAGCTCAGCTAAAAGTGTCATAGCAACTTCTGCTGGTTCTGCTGTCTAGCACCAGTACTCCCAGTATACAGGCTGGAGAACCCACTCACCGGTTCCCTCCTCCACAGCCTGATGCCTGCAGTCCAGTCTGGGAAGCCCATGAGCAGCAGCAGCAGCAGCAGCAGCCCTGTCCAAACCCAGCACATCCCAACACACACACTTCTCCCAACACACTGCTCCACACCTCTCCCCTCCACAGCTCGAGCAGAGAAAAACTACTCATGCAAAAAAGAAAAGAGAAGACACGTGTTTCCTCTCCTGCATTCCTCCTTCTCAGATTTCTCCTCTTCTCCTCTCAACTTTCCTCATCTGGAGCTGGAGGAGCTGGTTTCCCCTCCACACCCGTTTTCAGCCAGGACACGCCCCCTGCTCTAGGATTGGCCAGTAGTATCAGTCTGCGACTGGATTGGTTAAAATCAGACCTCTGCTAGGATTGGCTAAGTAGTATCTCCCCTGTACTTTGATGGTGAAAGGTTTTGTCTCCTGTATTGTGATTGGCTAGTTGTTTTATCTCCTTTACTGTGATTGGCTGGTTGTTTTATCTCCTTCATTTTGATTGGGTACTATGTACTATGATTGACTAGAAGTCCTGCCTCTTGAACAAGGATTGGCTGGTTGTCCTCACACCTGTACTATGATTGGCTAGTGGCTGTCTTACATCCTGTACGATGATTGGCTAGTGAGCTTATCTCTGGCATTTTGATTGGCTAGTGCTCTTGCATTTCTGTATTTTGACTGGCTAGTGTCATCTCCTGTGCACCTGTGCAATGATTGGCTAGAAGTCCTGCCGCTTGTATTAGGATTGGCTGGTTGCCCAGACACCTGTACTATGATTGGCTTGTGTTCTTGCACTTTGTACTATGATTGGCTATTTGTGTTATCTCATATACTGTGATTGGCTAGTTATCTCATCTCCTATACTGTGATTGGCTAGTTATCCTATCCCCTTTACTGTGATTGACCAGTGGTCTTGGCTTTTGTACTATGATTGGCTAGTTGTCTTACGTCCTGCAATTTGATTGGCTAGTTGTCTTACCTCCTGTACTTCTGTACTATGGTCAACTAGAAGTCCTGCCTTCTGTACTATGATTGGCTAGTGCTCTTGCATTCCTGTATTTTGATTAGCTAGTGTTCTGGCCGTCTGTGCTATGATTGTCTAGAAGTCCTGTGGCTCGTACTATGATTGGCTGGTGGTCATACCTCCAGTATTAGGATTGAATAGTGCTGCCTCTTGGCTGGTTGTGTTATCTTTGGTACTATGACTGGCTAGTTGTCCAGACACCTGCACTGTGATTGGCTAGTGGTCCTACCTCCTGTTCTATGATTGAAAAATGCTGAATAATCTCTTGTATTTTGATTTGCTAGCGGTCGTACTGTGATTGGCCAGTGTTCTGACCTCTTGTGCTATCGTTGAGTAGTGATCTTATCTCCTGTACTCCTGCCTTTTGTGATATGATTGACTAATCTTATCTCCTGGATGCTGATTGGGTAGTACTTCCACCTCCTGTATTTTGATTGGCTAGTGTTCTGGACTCCTGTACTCTTGTACTGTTTGTCTAGGAGCCCCAATCTCTTGTACCAACTGTCCGTCTGTGCTAGGACTGGTGTGTAGAGTGCTCATGTCTCCTGTACTATGACTGGCTACCTGTCTCACCTCTTGTCCTACGATTGGCTGGGAGACCAGCCTGTATTATGATTGGCTAGCAGCCCTGCCTCCTTTACTAGAATGTGTTAGTTTCCTTATCCCAGCATTACAGTCTCTCTAATCTCTCGTGTTCCATCTCCGGTCCTGGGACTGGGTACTAATCCCTGGACGATAGTGTTCCTGATCCTGCATTAGGACTGAGTCTGTTCCCTGGACTGGAACTAGCTATCCCACCTCTGGCACTACGACTGGCAGGTTGTGTCCCACACCCTATGCTGAAATTGGCTATTAATCACACACATAGATCGATGGAGCCGCGTCCTCCTGTGCTGGGAGTGACTAGTTTCCCGCCTCCTGCACTTTAACTGTCCGATGCCATGGATTGATCAATACAGTCGTGCACTCTGACGGGTTGATAATGTCCTACTCCTGCACTACAAATAAAAGTTGACTCTCAGAGGCCTGTATAATCCACAGACAGGCCACCGTTTGGCTGCGCTCTAACACAGCTGAGCTCCGAATCCTACAGTGGGTTCGGTCAGGTCTGGAGCGGAAACCAAACCGTGGCCTGGCTGCGGGGCCTTGAGGAACCTCAGGCCTGGAAGGAAAGTGAACCCGCCTCCTGAGCTACACCGTTCCGTAGACTATGACACAGAACATCTGCACAAACACTTCCTCTGGGCTTCAATAAGAGCTTGTGGAACCAAGAACACGGATAAAAAAGGGTCACTTTAGGGCTCAGAGACGTTTAATATTCGACCCCAGCCCGGCGCGGCGCGGCGCGGCGCGACCTTGTCAACGTTTTCCGCTTTTTTTTTTGTGTTCTCTGCAAGTCAACTTTTGACAAAACGGCCGACACAAGCATTTTAAAGGCTCAAATTAGGGATTCACAGGCTGCGCTCATTAAAAATCCATTGTGCAGAATGAGGTGCAAATTTGGCATTTGCAGAGTTTGGCGTGACGCACAGAATCCGCGGCCAAGCGGCCCTCAGTCTCTCGCTTAACCCCCTCAGACTCTTTGACCTCTGGAGGGCTGCGGGACGGCCTGCGGTTTCTCACAGCACGACGCTTTACCTCGCGGATCGTTACCGAGAGCGCTCCAGTATTGACCGAGAGGAAATCGTTACCTCATGATGGATTTACTTGGCACGGAGGGTCCCCTGTCCGAGGGCCCTTGCATGACCTCCAGCTCCGTTCAAAATTCATAAGACCTCACAATGCCTCGCTTGTTCCTTTCAAAGAAAGTTTCGAAGGCTGTGGGCCCGAGTGTGAAACAGCTGTGCCATCACAAAACACCCAAAACAGGCCAACAGGAAACGACATCACTGGAGAATGGTAAACGGAAGGCGCGCAAGGGGCTAAAGAAGGTGGACGGATGTCATAGAACAACCACTTTTGGAACGATTTAATAGAGCCATTTCTGTACATACATTGTAAAGAACCGTTTTAAGGTCTCAAGAGTCAATATTATAGAGATAATAGAGTTTAATGTTCTTTTAAAACACAACAGTCCATAAAATTCAGCTCTTTGAATTAAGTTCAGCTCTTTGAATTAACGCAGCCAATCAGAACAGAGCTCATTTTCTTATACAAGTTTTAAAGACAGGAACAATAGTCTGAAACTAAAGGATGAACAGAGACTGGGAAAGGGTGTAAAAAAAAAAAAAGATTATTTCAAGAATTTAAAACTGTGGAAACCTAATATCTGGGTCGAACATCTGGGGGAAAATATGAACCTTATTCAAGATCTGTGCTCTTAAATGAGGGAACCGCCACAGTTTTTTAGATTAGAATCCTTGAGAACCATAAGAGTGCTCTTATACAGTTTGGAACAGGATCCATGTCGAGTGCTGAACAAAATTCCAAGCATGCACTCAAAAATAAAAGACAAAAATGGGATCTATTCAACTGTTATGGGTTCTATACAACTTTATTCAAAAATAAAAAAACATTGAAGAAGCTTCATTTCAACGTTTAAACACAAATCAGGACAAATGACCCAATAAAAACCTTTTAACAGTTCAAGCCTTCGCTCAACCAGAAATGTGTCAAAAAGGGCTATTTCAGAGCAACTGTGGAACCATTTAATCCGCAGAAAACTTATCGTAGAACCACAGAAACTGCAGAACGTATTTGATAGAACCATAGAAGCTACTGAATACTTACCATAGAACCATTGAAACTGCAGAACATTTACAACAGAACCATAAAAGCTGCAGAACACTTAATATAAAACCACAGAAACTGTGGAACCATCGGAATAGAACGCTTACCATAGAACCGTAAAAACAACGAAACACGTACCACAGAACTATAGAAACCACAGAACACAATCAACAGAACACATATACTGTAAAATATTTGAGATTCCTCAAAGATCCTTTTAATTCCGTCTTTATTTTTCCTAAACAATTGAATTTAAATCACAATTCTACACATATATCCCCTAGAACCTGAGACTGGAACCCCACAGGACCTTTTTTTTGTGGAGAATGTAGCTCAGTTAAAACGCTCACTTTCAAAGTTTCTGCTCCCAAAGCTAGATTTCACTCCAACAGTCACAAACTGAGGTTCTCTAGAGGAATACCACGACAGAAGTCCCTAAAGAAGGCTCTGAGAGTGAGGCCTTTTAAACAGCACCCATGATCCGGCGTCCAGGCGGCCTGCAGGGACACGCCGGCCTTCCTGAAGGGTGAGGAGAACCAGGGGCTTGGGTGAAGGACCAAGGACACCTGAACAGCAGCCTCAGACCTTCGTTCTGGCTGGAGGCCCAGGAGGGGAGGGTGGGGGTGCTGAGGGGGGGGGGGGCGCTGGCAGCGGTCCAGGTGACTGCGGAACTGGAGGCCGCTTGACCCCGGTGCTGTCACTCACTCTGGGAAAGCGCGAGGAAGAAAAGGAGAGGGAGGTGGAAGGGCAGAGCGGAGAAAGAGCAGAGAGACAGGAGCGCCTCTTTCACCGGCCGTGAGGGACGAGAGTTTAATTGGCCATCGATCCATCAGTCGGACCGTCCTTTGGCTCCAACACCCAGTTAATGATTGGCCATGACATCATCCCAAACACACACACACACACACACACCAGTCAGCCTTGCATTTGTACACACACACGCATGCCTTCCCACAAAAACAGCATACCCAACATACTCAGCCCCTCCCTGGGCTTTCACACATGAATACTGATTCCTAGCAAGACTTTCTCTTCTGGTCTCTGGAGATCTTCAGTCCTGGTTTAGTTCTGTCAAACACACTCCATTAGTGTGTGTGTGTGTGTGTGTGTGGGGTATTGAAAACTGCATGTACTAAACTGTACAAAATTTGGAATCAGACCCTTAGAATAAAGGAATGTTTGCATGATGCTATAAATCAACCATCCATGGTTTCGGCTCCTAAACCAAGGGCCTTGGCTACAGGGAGCAACTGAAGGAATTCAGGAAGTCTTCTCTACTTGAGTTCGAGATGTTTGGTGATAAGCTGCATATTAAAATTTGCTCTATACTGTCCAGAACACAAGCATTACTCACATAAAAGGTCAATCAGGGTTTTGGTAATTGGAGGAGTGAGACAAAGTGTCACTTTTTAACCAAAAGAGGGAGTTTTTTTTCACTCATGGCTCAAAAAGTCCCTTATGGTACCTTTCCTTTAAGACTCTACTTGCAATAATTGATCATTTTATGGTATAAATATTACAGAAAGAGCATGCTAATGGCATTTATTCTGGCGAATTAATTATAAAATACTGCAAAACTCTCCTGATGCTTCTCAGTTACTTTAGAATTCCTTCCTCTGGACACTTTTAGACCATTTCCATCGGAGGGTTATTGGAAGACCCGAGTAGTTTCAGAGGCCCGGCATGTCAAGACCATTGTGAACGTTTGAAAAACAACGGCTCCAAACTTTTCAGTCTTTTGAAACAGCTTCCACAACAAAAGGACCACTCAGGAAATAGTCATTGTTTTTATTAGGATTAACAGGACGATCACAAAGTTATCAAATGAAGAGCACACACTGAAGCTGAAGGATCGAGCCTGTAGGACCCTCATCATCTCTCAGACTGGGACTATGAGAGGGTGTGGAGAAACTGAAAGTCTGTAGTGTTTTACTCCGCGGCTTATAGAGCGCAAGAACAAACCCGTTACAGGGCGGAGGGCGAGCCGAGCCGCTTTCTTCGGGGTTAAACCAGGCAAGGCTGCGAGCCTCCAGGGCAGTGAAGAACGTCCCTCCAGCTTCGCCTCCATCTCTGAAGAGAAATGCGGATTTAATTGGGAAGGACTTGGACGCGAGTCAGAGAAGCCAAGCTAAAACTTCTCGAATCCGACGCTGCCAACACGGGAAGATTCCAAGAGTGAAAAAGAAGATTCCCTTGAAATGGAGCCGCTCGGGTTTCAAAGGAATTCCGATCGCCCATCTGCTCCGGCCGTCGTTCTCCTTCTCCCTTTCAGCTGTGCCTTCCACATTGTGTGTCGTAAATCGCAACGTAAACTAGCCTGAGGAGAAACGCGTTAACGTAAGATGTCAGTGCATTCGAGAAATCACGGCGACGCCTGGTAAACAACCTGGTGAAAAGAACTCCTCATGGGAAGAAGAATGTCAACCCAAAAGTGAGGGGGTTTAGGGGAGAAACTGGGGGTTAAAGTCCCTGAGAGATGTTGGGGGACCCCTCTGCCACAGAGGCTCACTCGTTTACATAGACAGCTCAAATAAGCTTCGCCTACCGACACACACTCATAGCCGAAACTGTGTTCTACCTCGGCCTGGCAGTTCGTTTTTACCTCTTTTTATGGTGTATATAACACGTACACACATACACACACACACACGGCTGGATTTATTCTAGTATTAGTAGGTTTTGTTTAAGTTCATATTTCCTCATTTCTGAGAATTTTGGTCACACAAATCAACTCAAGAAAAATTACAAAAAACAAAAAACCCCAAAAAACAACGGAACATCAGAGACCAAAGCGCGCGACTTTTCCTCTTTAGCCTCTGGGAACAGAAACAAGGCAAAAGTACAGCAGTGGACAGAAAGGTGAAAGAAGAGATAAGTGATACAAGTTGGGGCAAGAGCATTGTGAAGCATACACAGAAAAGTGCTCACAAAAACATGAACCACGTCTAACTAATACACTTGGGGTGAAGGAATTAAAACGCAAAAAAAAAAGTCTCATGAATAAAACAAAAGGAAAATAAGGGGCGTACAATTTATCGGGTCCATTGGCTGACTACACTACAGCATACAGAACACACACGCAAGCAGAAATGGAAGTGAAAGACAGAATAAAGTAGCAATACAAACACTGATGAGGCCTGAACAAAAGCACAGGTTCACTGGTAATCGCTTATTAGGGGAATATGCCCCCCCCCCATTTCCCTGCAAATCAGTAGGGGGTCTGGAATGCATGTGGTGGAATTAGAAGAGGAAGAATTAGTGGCCAAATGGAAAAGGGGCCTCATCTTACAGCATGTACTTACATATAAAGGACCATAAATGTAAATGCATTTATTCATAAACTTCTTTAAATTTCTCTTTAAACCCATTGTTTTCTCTCCACAGGACGTTATATTCGCTATGTTCTGAAAAGTGAAGTATTTGTTAAATCTGTGTTTCTCATTGTATGACGCTGCAGGTGTGAACAGAGGCTTGTAAGAAATGGAGCAGAGGAGGACAAGAAAAAAGGCGCTGTGTTTGGTAGATGCCGCTCTGGACCCGCCTCCTCTCCAGCTCCTCTCTCCTCGCCGGGTCGGCCGCTAGCAGCGCGTCTCGTAGATGCCGCTGCGGCCGATGTAGCGAACCCATTTGATGACGTCGTGGTCGCTGTAGTTCAGCTTTGGCTCGAACACTTTCAGGTAACGCACCTTGAGGCCGGACGGGGCGAAAGGAACCTGCAGGAGAGAAGAAGATAATTAGTGAAAAATACATGCAGCCACTTTAGGGCTGATTAGAGTCAGCAGTCACACTACTGTAATATTTGGGGGTTTTTTTTTTTAGCACGTGTATCGCCTGCGTATTGAGATTTTGTGATCGAGTCGGCTCTGTAACGTATGGTGGGAGAGAGCGGAAGGGCGAGTCGCCTTAAAACTGTGTACTGGAGAGAGAGTCTCGGCTGTGATGTCACGGCTATGGCAGCTGGAAAGCGACAAACGCAGAGCAACAAATCGCTACACACACAGCCGACCCAAACAGACTTCAACACAGTAAAATAATCAGCCCCAGCGACCTTCCGAAACGCGTATCTCGGCAGGAAATTTAAATTAAAAGAGGCAAATGCGGGTTTACCTTTACATTTTAATTAAGAGTTTGAATGAAAGTGTTCTAGGAGCATATTTAGGGTTTACACTATGAAAGTAGCCCCCCCCCCCCCCTCTCTAAATCACTTACTGATCCCAATAGAGTTCATTTTTATCTTAATTTAGAACATAAAAACCCAACTAAGCCACAGGAAAAGGAAAAGGACATTAATATACTGCACTTGTATTTTTAACAGTCCAACATGGTGTAGGTAAGGGTACTGGGGAAGACGAGTTCCTCACTCACACGACGCGTTCTTCCGCCGCACGCAACCAAACAGGTTCTCCCACGTAGTCCGTAAGTACGTCAGTAACGGAATCCGCCAAAACACTCACGTTTTTACGTCTCAGCGTTTTTAAGCGAGGGTCGTAAACTCGAAACGTCTTATGTCGAGACTGTCGTAAACCGAGGACTCCCAGTATTAGAGATTACTGAACATTTACGTTTACGGCATTTAGCTGACGCTCTTATCCAGAGCGACGTACATCAGTGCTTAAGAATTCCACAACTGTTTCTTACCTGAAAAACAGCCTAAACCCGAGTCAACTATTTAACTAAGATACTGCATGACGGTGAGTATATGAGTATTTGGGCTTTGCCAACTGATGTGACGTGACCTTTAGCTCCAACAGCCTCATAGCCACAGTGAGAACCAAAGAAGCCAACACTAACCGCTACATGCTGTACTGTTTTGTTAACGCAAACACAAAACTGACCTCAAAGTTCATGGAAATGGGTGGCCGCGCCCACTTCTTCTTATCATTGGTGGGCAGAAGTTCGATCTCAGCGCTGATCTGGGACTCCTTCATACCCGCCATGCGCTTGATCCTGCAGAAACACAGAGAGGCTGGTTAAAGCAAAACCCTATGAAAGAAAATTAGATCCAGCTGTAGAGCCCAGATTAGCCGGCGAGAACAGAACAGGTGACTCACTTCCAAACAATGGCGTTCTCACTGGCCTTGTACTTGGCTTTCCCCTTCATACAGATCACCTGCACACCGCTGGTGTTGAGAGGGGTCGGAATGCGTACCTGAGGAAATAACACTAATTAACAGGGACAGAGCACTAATTATTAGAAAAACACTTCCTAACCAGAGTCGATCGACACTTTAGGTAGAAATACACTTTACAAATCATGAGTTGATCACTTCGCATCAGCACCCAGTTTAAGTTCCAGGCATGCGTGACCATGGAAATGTGATGAAGATAGTCAACAACACATTGTTAAGGCAAACATCAGCATATTTGTTTGACATTTCACACTATAATCCATATGCACAGAGCATTAATAGAGTATTCCAGCAGCATATATATGAGATATATATATATATATACACCTGTTTAAATGTATATTCTAAGCTTCTAATAGAACAGTCACAGAGAACTTGTGGGCTCTTTTTAAATATTAATGCAAAGATGACATGGATGATCCATCCACACAGCATCACCACTCATCAAATCAATATTAAAAATCCATTTTTCAAAATCAGAGGAGGCCAAATGACCATATTTCTTAGTTGTTCACATAGAAGTGTAATATACAAACACGTGTCCCACAAGACTCAAAGGTATTAAACCAGGAGTGAGGCTATTTTTATTGAGGCTGCAGAGTCACAGTAATTCACAGTGGATGTTACATACTCGTGCATACTTTTAGTCGAACACAGATGGACAAGTACCTTGATCCCAAGGGCTTAGTAAACAGTAACTGAAAACAACATGTGCAATGATCCGTCTATTAATGTCTGAAAGCAAGGCCAGGTTCATTGGTTTCTGAAGCCTCAGGGATGAATCTGGGTCAGAGCTCCTGGTTAAAATACTGACTCGTGTTTGGATCCTGTATATCTTTATCTATTTTGCCCGTCTTATGTTTTTATTGCATGGCCAGTTAAATAAATAAACAAACAAACAAACAGCCTCTTTAAATGTAGTGATAACAGTTCGGCCAATCAGAAAGCAGTTCCGCTGCGGCCTTCTTTTTGGCCTTGCCGTCGAGTAGCTTGGGTAGAATTTGCGCACGGCTCGCTTTATTTGGAGCGGAAAAACGTCTCTTCAAGGTACATCGCGGTTTCTTGTCGGAAAAGCTCCATTATTCTCTGCTAAAACAGCCCAATCTGGCTCACCTCGATCTTCTGTGCCAGCAGCGAGGGTTTGAAGTTGGACTTGATGACCACCTTCACCTCCAGCTTGGTGCGGCCCACCTCTCGGACCAGTGGAATGACGCGGAATGGGAGAATAATGTCCTTAGTGGTGCGATACCTGCAGCAAGGACATGCAGAGGACAGGCTTGCTTTGTCCAGGCAAGGACACACACTGTGTGTATAAAGACATGAACACTTACTTAAACACACACACACACACACACACACACACCTCATGAGCTCGTACTCTCCGTCCGGGGGGATGAAGCTGATACTGCGCTCCGAGTCAAACTTGCTGAGTCGTACACACTGGTGGAAGGTGCAGTCATCGATGGCTATAGACTGTTTCCCACTGCTGCAGGACACAGGGAGGAGAAACACACACAGACGCTCAACAAAGAACTTTCCTGGGACGAAAGAGACCCACAGCAGTAGGCTCATGTATTAGAAACAGGTTGGGAGGGATCTGGGCTTTGTTATCACTTTGACCAGAACAGAACTTGATCTACAAGGTTCTTGCAGGCATGGTGAGAGTAATCACTCTGCATGAGAATGCATACAGTAATAGGGCATGGCTGATACGGAAACTGGCAGCAATACCGATAATCTGACACTACCTCCTCCAGGACTGTCCCGATCCAATTCTACCGCTCCCTTATCTGATCTGAGCACTTCAGTATTGATTATCTAACGATTCAGATCCCATATTACGTAGGTAAGACATGCTACTCTGCCATTACTACCTCAGCTCTTAGCAACAGAGGTTCTACGCAGCTCTAAAAAGGTTCTTTTAAACCCTTTATGTGCTTTACAGCATCATTTTTTGATCTGCCGTCCATAGTTTTTATATGTGCACATTATACGTTATATACATTATCTGACATGAAGTGTTTACAGACCATTTTTATAGTACGGTGAACACACTATGGTTCCAAAGCTCTATGGTAGGGTCTGCTTACTGTAGCAGCACTGTTTAAACGTTTTAGAACCGGAAGCAGCACTGACAGAAAACCTGCATTTTTCTAATAGTTTCGTTTTCCAACTCGTCATCATTTGACAACAAAAAATGTGGCCGGAGTGTACTTTGTGCACACGTCTGGTGGCGTACTACTAATACTACTAGAAACTTAATAAAAATCTACTTTATTCCAGTGTTTTATGAAAAAACACTAAGTATTGTTTCCATGCAAGTTCATGTTTTCCACTGTAAAACAGTGCATGTGTGCATAGATGGCCATTTGCATACTCTTTTGAATGTGCAGCATCCTTAAAACCAGAAGCAGCACTGATGGAAAATCAGAATTTCTTGGCAGTGGTGTATTTTGTACGTGGAAACGGACAGAAAGTAGACTTTTATTCACTATTTTAAGATAGTAAGCTCAAAAAACACAATGTATTGCAGGTGTTTATATTCCTCTCTGAAATAGTTCCACACTGCAGACATTTCTATTGCTTTGTGAGCGTCTGAAAATGCTCATCGCTGGTCGCATACGACACCGGTTTGTGTCACATTGGAATAAGTAAAAGCTAAAGTTGAGTTAAGCCACATCTGATCTATTTAAATACACTGGTTCCTGGTATGTTGGACAGGGACGTCCCAGACCTGACATAAGTTTGAGCCTCATATAAGGATCATATAAGGACGAATTACCTTTTCCAATTCTGATCAATTTATCGAACCAAAATATCAGCCGATTTGTCGGTCAAACAATATATCGGCCAGGCCCTATTCGGTATTTTGTGTTGTGGTCAAAGCTTGGGAAAGTGAAAGGAACCATGGACCTACAAAAAAAAAAAGCACAAATACAAAAGAAAGACAGCTAGTGGCTAGTTGGGGTGGCTAGTATTTACGAAAGGACAGGACAGATGAATTGATGAGTCGGACAAAGTTAAACCTCTCAAACAGGCTAAAAAATAAACAAGGATGGACCTCACTCACCTCGCTAACACTTCTATTCTCAAGTACTAAACAGAAGCAACACAAGTGCCATGCCAGTGCCATGCCAGGTCAAGTCAAGTCTGTCACAGAGCCTAGTCCTACTGAGACTTTCGATGGCATGACACAAACACACCAGACAGGATTACACACAGTAAAGACGGGACAATATGTGGATGGCAGACCAGGTGAGGTCAGGAGTGAGAGGTACGCTACCTGCCCCCCAACTCACTGAAGTCCAGCAAAGAGAGAGAGAGAGAAAGAAGAGAAAACGGTACAAATAAAAAAAACAAACAAAAACAGAGGATGAACCAAAGAACAAAACCACTGCCTCTTCCAGGAGAAGCAGAAGAGAACCTAGCACTTACACACATACCAGCACGCCCACACAGGAAAGGAGAAAAGTGACGAGACAAAGACCGGGATCTAGATTTTCAACCAAATTTGTTCCAGAAATTTCTTTGCTGCATCAATTCTCACTCCACGTCTCTTGACTGACGGAATAAGGCATACCGCTGGCTGGGCTCGGGCAATCTGAGGGTAAATTCTTTGTACTTGGATTGTGCAGTTTGATATTTTCAGTTCACTGAGGTCGGGTAATTTGACTCGAAGCCCAGTGAGCTCAAATGATCCTCAAACTGTCTGAGCCTAGTAAGCTGGACTTAGACTCTCTGACTGTGAATTCAGTTCACCAGGCTTGAGATATTCAGTAAACTCGGTTCAGTGGTCTTGGCCGTTTTACTAGGCTTGTGCAGTTTGTTTAGATATTCCCTTCACTAGTGGTGCAACGGATCGGATCACGGTTTTAAGTCACGGATCGGATCAATTTTCGGAGCAAAAACATAAAGACAACAAATTTAACTCCCCATTTATTCATTTAAGTATTTTTGCCCATTAAACAACATTCAACTCAAGACTCACTCCACACTATTATATAAAAACAGACTAAGGTGCAACATAGGGCCAGATCATTATTTCCTTTAATATGGACACAAACAACTTAAATGCAGTTTAAGGTCTCAT
>JBBPDB010000019.1:17568268-17583422 GCA_037974465.1 Brachypetersius altus
CACACAGAGCCCTGACCTCAACCCCATCCAGCACCTTTGGGATGAACTGGAACGTAGATTGTGATCCAGACCTTCTCCTCCAACATCAGTGTCTGATCTCATAAATGCTACAAAGAATGGAAACAAATTCCTGCAGAAACTCCAGAATTGTGTGGAACTCCTTCCAAGAAGAGTGGAAGCTGTTAGAGCTGCAAAGGGGGGGCGAGCTCCATATTAAAGTCTAAGGGTTTGAATGCAATATCAGTAAAGTCCCAGTTGGTGCAATGGTCAGTCATCCGAATACTTTAGTTCATATAGCGTATATATAGTTTCAGCCAACAATGGATTAGCTGTTATAAAAGCATGTCGTTGTACCCCTCATTCAAAACATACTACCAAACCACCTTTCATAAAAACCAAAGAAGGAAAGAAAACAAAAACACCCCCCCTCCCAAAAAAATACAAGATTTTAGTAGCTTTAATCAGTACCAATCTGTGAGACTGTAAAGGTCATATAGATCATTATTGTGTAGCACTAAGGTGGGCCTACACTAAATTAATTCAGAAACTTAAGAAATCCTCTATAGGTAAATATTCAACACGTTCAGACAGTGTGTGACCAACATGGCTTTTTATTATGTACACAAAAGCACATTAGACACGGGATGGGTACAGCATCTGCGAAAAAAAGAGACAAATTAGTGTCATGATGATGAAAGACCAAATTATGACTTTTAGTTGGTTTCAAAACAATAGATTACTCTACGACCGTACTACACTTCGGATTTAACTTCGCAACCATATCAAACAGCATCCCGCCAACATGCATCCGGCAACAGTGCTAAAGAATAAATCAATAGAAAGTGCACTTGTTTTAAAAAGCCCATGTGATGCACTTAAATTGAGATGGATCCATTAAACCTGAATATCCAAGAGCTTAATGCTAAATGAATTAGGATTAGTTTCTAGGCCAAAGATATTAACCCAATAATCAAGAATGCTCCAGATAATAGACAAAATATATCTACGTGATGGAATACTGTCTGAGGTGGAATTACAGTTCGCCACTTTCCCCTTAGCTTTGTGCCTTTTATATGGAAAATTTTGAGTCAAATTTCAGCTCCAGCAACTCTTTTCAGATGCGAATGGAATATACAGAGTCTGTTTTCTGTTTACTTCGGCCTCAGCTGCTGAGGTTGGGTACAATGTGCTGAATTTTTCCATGGAACTAGTCTAACCTACTTGCACACAACCCAGTAGAAACAGCCATTTTAAACTTAAACATGATGAGGCCTTTAGTAAAAGAAGGTCTAATTTCCAAGTGGTCTCAAAAAAGTGATGTAAATAAATAAATTAAAACCGACACAAGGGCTTTGTTTGCGATCATCTACCACGTGCAGTACTGTGCAGTTCCTGGATGCTAATTATGAGTAATAGCTTGTGTACAATAGTCCTTCAATCTGAAATATCACTACTTATATCAATATCACTGATCTACTACTGATAAGTATTACATACACTTGCATCCTCAATCGCTATTTGTGTTACTAGTACTAGTAACTAAGTTATCGATGCTATTTATACCCAGAATTTGTGTTCGTCAGTGTTTCATATCGAGTTATCTTTAGATTCATTAAGACCTTATTAATTGTTCTTATCCGTGTCTGCAGTTGTAACGTTTCCTTCAGGATAATTAACTGTTTCTGATCCAAACTGGTAGAATTTCAGGATTTCTGATTCAAAATAGTAGCATTGTGCTGAATTTGTATCAGAAATCCTGAAATTCTACCAAACGTGGAGGTCTTTGCAGAACATGGATGTAAAAAGTCTCGTTTTGTACTGATGGGAACTTACCACTCGTACTCTGTGCCCGATGGCCTTTGCGGGCAGGTTGCTGCTGAACTTGGCACGCACCATCCCACTGTTGCCATGAGCACGTGTGACTTTACCCCAGATGACGCGGGTCTTGTTGGGTTTGCCACCAGGAGTCACTGTGTTCCTATGGAGGCGTTACAAAAGAACTCCCCATTAGAACAGAAAGCATGGACAGTACGTACCTGAGACACATCCGCGGGTGAAACTTTTGCAGGTACTTTGCTGCCTGAGATCAAAGTGTTTCCCCAAAGTAATGTAACGTAATGCGATTTAAGAGGTTGATCTAAATACGAGGGACATTCACAATGTTTTCTGCACTTCATTAACATGCGACATCACTGTCCCACACAGCCACCTCTCTCTGCGATACAGTTCTCCCAGCGTCTGACCGACTGTCACTAAAAATGATTTTTGCTCGAGTTGTAGCCACTGATGCAGCGCTGCGTTCACATCACGTGACAATCTCCCTCTTAAAGCTTCTGGGGAAATCAGAGCTGAACTCTCAGACACACCCGATTACCACTACTACCTCCAGCCTACACCGTTTACAATGAAAATATAAAGGGTGCAAATATAAACTCATAAGTGAAAAAGAATTTGAAACTGTGTCTATTAGTAGAACTCTGAGTGCGTACTCTCATGCTTCTTTGTTGCCACCAAGTAGCATCAGCTTTATTTCTTTTAACTGTGTCTGAATATTCTTACATCTGTTTCAGTTGTTATTGTCTGACATTAGCACCTATTTGTAAGTGGAATGTACAACAATCTATCAAGTATGGAGGAGTCTGTCCTGTAATTATCCATTCACTTCAGTGACAAATCAAATCTATGCTGTGCAAGTGGCGACCCCAAGTGAAATTCAGGAACGGTTTATATGGAAGACTTAAAACATTAGAATCAGCTCTAGACAGGGCACTATTTAGTAATTTGAACACACCAGTAAACAACGTACTTAATGTCCTATTTAACTGGTGGGAAACACTGCATTAGCGGCTCTTATGCTTTGGATACATACGTTCAGACTCCTGGGCCCAGCGCAACAGCTACATTCATCCACACGGATTTATTACATTTAAGTCTATTAATAATGATTTAATAAACATTTAACTTCACAGACGCTTTTATCCACAGCAACTAACAATATCAGAAAACATTCAGGCGTCAGTGACAGGAGAGTTCCAAGGGCTAAAAGTTTTAATGGCAGTTATTACATTACTATTACACTGAAGTCTATACTGTCACAATTAAGTTTATTGTATTTCGGTGAAATATTAGTCTCATCATCATGGGCCATCTGACACAAACAGATCTCACCTTGTAAAACTGTAGAAGACCCAAGTCTAAGCTGGCCACGATTGTAACTTGGTAACCTACTTAAGCCTCATATCTAACTATAAAAGAGCCTAAAGCAGATCAAAATGATCATATTTAATAATTTCTAAACCACCTTTACACTAGCACTGACAAACTGATGCAAATAATGGTGATCTGTCAGCCAAAGCTTCCCTGAACCATGCTGTTTATAAACCCATCATTTCCTGCTTTCTCTCATTTACATTACTGCTTCGGGTCGAATCCCGAAAACAATTTCATGCTGCAATACAATAAAACAAATGCGGAGGTTCACTTAATTCAAAATGAGTATTACGTAATGAGAAAAGCCGGCAGATCAAACTAGACGCACTAACCCATTTCTGAAACTACTATAAGGACTGGGATCAACATGAATGTTCCGCAGTGTGCAGATTTCCACAAAGTTCAGTAACAGAAACGGGATTAAAAAATATGGTAAATGAAAATTAATGATTTTTTTTGTTACAGAAGACCCCACACATCATGGAAAAAAAATCCGAAAAGAATGTAGGACACAGCCCATTTAGGAAAAAACTGTTCTATAGTGTAAGACACCATATGAAACGGCATCATCCAATCTCTCACCACATCCACCGGTACTGAAACCTCAACCTGGATGACTCTGTATCTACCACACAGCTGAAAGACCTCCCTGAAGTATTCACATAATTAACTGCTGAATACAAATGAGGATTCATTTAGGATCATTATTGTTTCTGCAACTTCCCTTTACTATGTGTACTGTTACAAACTGACCTCCTTACTGATTAAACACCCCTATAAACTGTACTCAGGCCTAATTTGCTGTGACGTCAACTGAAAGGCACATCCTGCCCAAGCACTTAAGATATGCTTGGGCTGCACATCATTTCATATGTTATGATGCCAACTTTTATTTACTGCATGGTCATCTCGTTTTGATATGTGCACTAGGCATTTAGTTATTAGTGTTTTGTTGTGTATTTGTACACTGAAGTTTTATCATTTTGTCTCCATATACTTATAAGATGGATGTTAATTTTTGGGTGGTGGTGGCCTAGTGGCCTAGGATGCGAGGTCATGGGTTCAAATCCTATCTTCAGCACCACCACTGGGTTTCTAAGCTAGACCCTTAACCCCAAGTTGCTCCAGGGAAAGTGCCCCCTGTAGTTAGAGAATGGAAGTTGATTTGAATAGGAGCGTCTGATAAATTCCGCAAACGTAAATGTTCAGAAAGTTTCCGCACATTAAAGCTGGTTTGATGCTGGAAAACTGCATCGCAGAAAACGGTGACTTGTAACATCTTGTGTATGTTTAAGGTGACGAGATAATGGTGTATTAGTCCCACGGGTGGCAAATTTGCACTGTTATAGCAGCAAAGTGGACAGAACCAGAGAAGTACAAGCTGCATAACTTATAGACTTAGACTATAGGCTTTTAATCTACAGGTTATGCTATAAAAACAGTATTATATACCAAGTGCACTATTGATTTGTATGCACAAATATATATGTGTACAAATACATAAAGGTCTATTTAATTTTGAAACGCAGCTTCACATAAGAACCACTTACTTCTTTGCCTTGTAGACGTAGGCGCAGCGCTTGCCCAGGTAGAAGTCGACCTCATTACGAGTGTAGACCCCCTCTACTTTTAGCAGGGCCGTGTGTTCGCGCTGGTTCCTCAGACCACGCTTGTACCCAGCAAAGATAGCCTTACACCACAACCTTGGAGGAAAACAGAAATAAAAGGTGTAACCAGCGAATCCTTTTAAATCATCTGAGTTCGACAGTCACCAGTTGCATGTACTAGAGGAAGCTCATGCACGATTTGTGCTTTCCTGAGTGTCCAAGTTACATTTTAGTCATTAACACACAGTAAGAAGACCTTTCTGTGCCATTCTGTGATGTGCTGTTGACACGTTTACTGTTTTGTGATTGGCAGTATCAGTTTACTGACAAAATGACAGGAGGAAGAGCTGGATTTAGCAGAGATGAAAATGTTCATATCTGCACCAGCAGTGACTAGGATGGACAGGATCAGGAATTAGTTTATTAGAGGGACAGCAGGACTAACACCTTATGGAGGCAAGACTGTGTTAGGAGAAGGATGCTGAGGATGGAGCTGCGATGGGAAGAGGAGAGAAGGTGGTCTAGTACTAGATGCCCACGAAGGTCTACGGGCAGTTTTGCAGTTCTATGATTACTTCACATTAACAATAATCTTGAATCTTAACAGCAACAATCCTTTGAGTGTGTGTCAGGCTTGTCTATCCGGCTCTGAAACTTGAAGAGTTTCAATCTTCATTCCATCCTTAATAAAGACATGCATGGGGTGGTAGTAGCCTAGTGGCCAAACCACTGGCCTGAGAACCCAATGACCACAAAGTCACAAGTTCAACCCCCCCACACACACGTTCTACCACTGTGTGCTACAGCAAGACAAGTCTCCCTGGATATGAGCGTCAACCAAATGCCCCTTTACATGCAAATTCATTTCACTGTATGTGACAAACCTTCAATCTTGAAAACCATCAGAATTTTATTTTTTTTGCAAGATACCATTCATCAATCAATTCCCACCCGTTTTAAGATCCACTGACCTTCCAGGCATTGTGATCTCTCTTGTCCAGGCTCAGAAGTCCTACAGAGATAAAATTTGACATTAATAAACTAAGATGAAAACCCCTTCTCAGTTCCATAAGACCTATGCATTGTTACTACAGTAAAGTGGACAGTAAAACGGCACGAGCAGCAAAATAGAATAAAAGCTGTACAACAGTATAGTATAAAAAGTACACTATATAAAGAAATGTGTGCAAACATATAAACCTCCCAGTAAATTGTAAGTCTAAAGGAGGAAATTTGGCCGAGGCTGCATCACGACTGTTTTACATTTAATACATATAGGTAAAGCACCAATAGCGCGTGAACAGACAACTATGCCCACGTTTTCTTGAAATATAATACTTATCCACATTATAAACTTTTAGATTGAATATAGAGCAGACATGCTAATTTAGAATATCTTTGATACAGAATGCTAACACGTTAGAATATAATCACTTTTCAGTCATATGAAGCAAACCAAGGCACGGCTCGACCCCCCAGGGTGTAAAAGTGCAGAATTGAGTTTATAAATGTGGTTAAAATGTGTTTAAAATCTTAAAAGATTTCAAATTTCACTGAAATGTGTTCCCTCGGAGACTCAGCCGCCTCCTCTCGCCCAGCGCTAAGAACTATCCCCTCAAAATCCACAGCATCGTGCGGTTATACTCAACAGAACCGGGACACAACAGAAGTTTAATCTTTTATCTACATACTCAGATAAGTATCGGAGGGGTTTCAGCTCCAGAATTTGATTAAAATAAGATTTTTTAAAACAGTGCCGGAGTTTACCTGCCTGATACACAACAAAGATGGAGGAAAAGGACAGCCGCAAAGCATTCTGGGAACAAAAAGACCAAGAGAGGAACGAGAAAAGACAAAATAAAATAAAGTAAATAAAATAGAGCACAGTGGAATAAAAAGAAAATTAAATTGAACAAAAAATAAAAGAAATTAAATGAACACAAATTCAAATAATAATAGTACTACTACTACTAATAATAATACATAATAGTTATAATAATGCTATTGTTGTTAAGCATTATTAAATAGCAACATTAGAAAATCACATTAATAATAAATGATAATGGCAAAGCAGTTGTTGACACATTAATAACAGTGAAGCACAAATTAACAAAGATGTTTTAAGATTTTTTAAAAGTATAAATTCTATCCTTTCATTGTTTTTTTATCTAAAAAATGTGCTCTAAACGGCATTCTGCCAAAATATGAAAGCAGTGTCTTTTATCTAACACAGATCATGCAAACAACTAATATGGAAGTACTGTATATTTAAATATATTTTTTCCTCTTTCTGTATGAAGAACTTTTATTTGATCTCCAAATCATCGCCCTTCACAATCATTGTTTACTTAAGGTCTGTAGATTTGCGATAAAAGTTATTTCTCAAAATCGTAAAAAATGCATTTGGTTGAGCGTGTTGTATGATTTTAGACTTCTGGTTAAATTGGGGGCTTTTTTAAGACTAAAGGCGATGCCTAAACCCTAGTCAAGCTAATAAAAACATGAAAGACAAAAATATTGCCCTGGTCCCTCCTCCTTCAAGACCGGAATTGGGCGAGCTCGCCATTTCAGGAGAACCTCTGAGGAGCAGCAGGCTGGAAATCTCACAAGAATACAAAATTCAGACTCACAATGTCCGCAGACGGCGTCCCAGACCAGGTGGGATGCATGTATATTTTATTTAAATGCGGAAAAGGTGCATTTTGCCTGTGCATTTGATATTTGGATAACATTAGCGAGTTAGCCTCGAAGCTAACTAATAATGAACCTGACGAGAGACAATAATGATTCAAGTGGTGGGATTATTGTCTGGTTTTTGGACTTATTTGTTCCGTTTATTAAAGGACCATATCCCATAATATATTAAATCAGCCTGACTCGTTAAAATCATGTGGTTTTGGGTGCATTAGCTAGTGTGCTAACAGTTAGCCTGCTAGCAAACACGCTGCTGCTGGGGTTCATGGCGATCAGGCAATGTTTTGGAACCTCAGAGCACAATTGTATTAGTAATCCTGCAGATTTCACCCCCTCTTCTTCACGTAGGTGTAGATTTAACACGTGGTTTACTTCCTAACCTGGTTATAATGTGCAAGTTTGCTCAGTAGGGCCTTTAGCAGGGTTTTGTAAACAGAAAAGGTAGACACACATTGTGGTGTTTTGGCTGGCTTATGGCTTACTTTGCGTGTGTTAAATTAAAGAATATCATTGTGTTCGAGCGTCTGTTCTTCTGACTCAGTATTGTGGTAGTTTAGATTAGTAGTGTCTATTGTGCAGAGTTGTCGAGGTTTTAAACTAGATTATTGACCTTGCTTTGCTTTGCCCCAGCCCCTTCACTGCACAATTTAGAGCAGGATAACTCTCAATGTGTAAACCTGTAGAGCTTTATTCAGTGTTTTCCTCCATAATAATTGAAGAGACCTTTTGAAAATGGTCTGCTGGTGTGGCCTCGGAGAATTAGATTGGTTTTCTTAGTAGTATCAGCTAATCTTCATCAAACCTGCTCATCATTATAAGGAATGAATGAAATCAGGTTTAACAGTGTGCAGGGCCCTATGGTCCACCGAAACTGACTGGAGAAATCAGTGTACTGTAGTCTGACCTATTTCTAAGGCTTTTTTACTGGTAGGCCGCTAACCTACTTATATTTTTTTTAAAAAACTGTAATTGCTGTATAAAGATTGTGTGTAACCCGCAGGTTGTTTGTTCCATTTATTGTAAATATTGATCATTTTTTTGTCGTCTCGCTCCAGGCTGCGGAGTACATCCCGGAAAAGGTGAAAAAGGCAGAGAAGAAGTTGGAAGAAAACCCATATGACCTCGACGCATGGAGCATACTGATTCGAGAAGCACAGGTTTAGTGACACAGGGTTGCATTCATTTTTACCCGGGGAAACATATCCGTGGGAGAGTTGGTATTGGGATGGTGGGGAGGGGTTTGGTAGCTGTCAGTCATGTAATGGGACATACCGTTCCCTTATTTTGTATGTAAATGCCTTTTAACTTCTTCTAGAACCAACCTATAGACAAAGCAAGGAAGACATACGAAAGACTTGTCGCCCAGTTCCCCAGCTCAGGCAGATTCTGGAAACTATACATCGAAGCTGAGGTTAAAATCCATTTTTCTATTACTTTCATGTGTGCAAGATCACGTCTCCCAATCGGAACAACAATGTGAATTTCACAAGCCTCTCGTGAAGGTTTCAAACTGACGGCAGTCACTTTTGTCACAGCTTGTACTATTTGGGGACGGCGGGAGGGTTGGGGAGGGTTGTATTCATTCTTTTTTCATTTTTTTTCCAGTTTTATAAGGTTAAATTCATATTGTTGCATGTTTTATCTGCAACAGCATTAAACTATTTTAATAGTAATGAAGTGCTTTAGCCTTTTATTCACTTGTTGTGTCAATTTCTTGCCTCCTGTGTCATTTCTTTGAGGTTATTGTGGTGTATATATGTGTGAACACTGCAAATAGATGTGTCCATATTAACACCTATGGCAGTATACATTTTATACTAACCTGTATCTTAGACTCAGAGTCCAGTTGCAGTGATCTGACCAACTTTCTCCCAACACTTAATGCACTAGAACACATTCTCAACACTTCCACACACTGTTAATGTGAGGCACATTGCATTTGTGAACTACACACAATCATGTTTTGTATTATCAATAGACCCATAACACCACAGACAATCAACACTACAGCTAGGCTTAAAATACGTGGTTATTAGGGCCTTAAGCTGTTGCTACATAACAGGGGAGCTTAAAATGGTAAGTATTTCACCCTTAACCTTGGACACGCATGGTTTGTTTTCTCCCAGGTTTATTGTAGCCTCCAAGTTGAAACAGGATTGATTAAAGTAGTATTTCTTGTTTTCGTTATAGTTTATTTCTAGCCATATATATATATATCTCCTCATGGCATTTGTGTTATGAAGCAGAAGAGGCTCAGTGGGCCAGAGCCCTGCCTGAGGAACCAAAAACAGAAGCCCAGACAAAAGGCTCCTCCAAAAGGGGCTGTGTTCAGATCTCCTTGGCCTGACATCCTGTTCTCCTGTTGCGAGCAAGATGTTTAACCACAGTCTGCTCGGAGGGAGACTCTAAATTCACAACAGGTTCACTTTAGAGTTTTTTTGAAAGCAGCTACACAGTCGTGCACAACAGTTTGGACAGCCCTGGTCAAATTTACTTGTGGTGTGAATAAGTACACACCCTCTACAGAGACACTTCTGCACGTTTTAACAGGTTGGGAGTGAATAAGATGTGCAAAAGTTACACGTTCAAGCCAACATAGAAATTGTGCACCAACATTTTGCAGAAAAAAAGCCGTAATTTGTTTTTGTAGAGGATGAATTTCCTTATTAAATTCATGGGGTGTGGTCAAACTTGCATAAACCTGTAAATTCTTAATCAGTTTGATAGTTATCTTTATGGCAGGGCTGCCAAACTGTTATTTCCCGGCTGCAGCTCTGCAGAGTTGAATGTTTTCCCTCTTCTACTGAATTCAGATCAGATAAACTCTACAGATTAGCAGATGAGCGTCTGCGGTGATTTGGCCCGCCTGGACGGGAGTCTGTCACGCCTCTGGATGAGTGTAATCACTCATCGTCTTACAGTGTAGTCTGCCTTTTCCCGAACTGAATTGTTAGGTTCAGAGAGAGAGTATGATGAATCTCTTCCTTCCCTTATATCAACATCTTATTTGCTGAACCAGTATATCGTCTTTAGTGACTCACTATTCACTCTCCTGCCCCACAGGAAGGAACACGCAGCCCAACATGACCTCACACATAGTGTGTGCGCTGTTCTTGGATAGATTAGTTACTGGTTTTTTTTTTTTTTTCCCCCTCCTGCTTCATAATCAAGTTCAGCATGTTGTTCTGTCCCAACCCCCCCCTCCCCACCGGCACCCTAAACAACTTTCACACAGTCCTTATCAAGATAAAATCATTTCCTGTTGCTTAGATGTTTGGCGGCCAAAATGTACAGAAAAACTGAAGCAATTGCGAAACGTAATGCAAATATTACGAAACTGATTTTTGTAAATCAATCCATTGCTTTTTAATTCTTTTGAATATTTGCTTGTTTCCTCAAATCTTTCATTATGGCCCCATTTCTACCATCATTAAGTGCCTCTCCTGATTTTGCCCCCCCCCCCTCCCCACATACACACACACAGTAATTGATAGACTTTATGGACTGGTGTCATTTAAACAAGCACTTTTTATTTCGGGACTGTATTTGCTAGACAAAGTTATAGAAAACTAGAGCTTAAGGTCAAAGTTGTGGCGTCTGTATTTTTAGAGGCAGCTTCATACGCCGCCTGCTCCGCTCTTGTAGACGTGAAACCATGTGTGTGACTCACTGACTGACCTGTTTTTCTTTTCAGGAATAAACTTGGTTGACAATTCCAACAAATTTGTTTAATTATTGGCATGTAGTTTTGTGTCTGAGGGAGGTGTGTGTGTGTGTATGAGCTTGTGAGTGAGTGACAAAGCATAACTGATGATTTTGCATTCATTCCTCATGTATTTATGTCGTGTAGTCACCGTTCTCAGAGTGATTTGTTGTTAGGGAGTAATAATATAGTTGATTTTTGAGCTTCCCCCGGTCCGCCTGCCTCCACTTCTGTATTTGGGAGCTGTGAGTGTCCAGTCTGGCTGGGATTCGAGGCCCACAGGTTTAGTCAGACTTTGACAGAAATCACCAGAGGGCCTTAAACGTCTTGGCCCTGTGGTTCCAATGGGATAAAACATTTTCAGGGAGGAACGAGGCCCAGATAAAATGCCATTTCATCACCTGCCAGCAAACACAAAGACCATGTCTGTGTGGTTCACTTCTAACCTCCTCTCTGCTCTGGGCAACCAGACGGAGCGTCAGGGAAGGGATATAATTTGTGATGCCCGTTTTCAGTGTATTTTCCCCATAACCCGCCTCCTGCTGCAGGGGTGTGACGTCAGGGCCTCTGGAATTTGTAGCTGTAGTTTTGTTTTGTTTTTTTCCTCCCCAGTTTTCTTTTTGCCAGGAGCTCTGGGGGAAATTATTGCTGCATATTCACTCAGTGGACAGTATCTTCCACTGCTGTACTTGCTGCGGTATCTCCTGTACCCCCGCGTGCTGTCATTCTCATCCATTGCCTTGTCTGTATCAGTATTAGTGCCAGCAGAGAAGCGTTAAATGTTGTTTTGGCATCGGACAGGCGATCAGATTAGACTGATGCTCTGTGTTCTAAAGGTACAGGGATGCACTCTACTAAACACGAGTCACACAGACCTCCATCCTCTGTTGCGAGCAAGACACTAAAGCACACTTTGCTCAAACGGAGAGTCTTGGTTCCAGACTATTTTAATGCTGAATTAAATTCATGGTTCATTCACTCCTGCACTCCTGAGTTTGGGCAGCCTTTGGTCGAATGATAGGTTTTGTACAGACTTCTGCACAATTGAATGTGCAGTTAATGTGGGGGTGCTTTTGCAGAGGTTTTTTTGTTTGTTTATATACTGAGGCTAGCAGATAAAAGAAACATATTTTGGTATTTCTTTGTATTTTGACAGGAAAACACCCGTTTTGGGGTTTTTTTTTTTGTAGCGGATGTATTAACTTATTTTCAAATAGGATATTTGTACATTTCAGCTTTTGCCTAAACCCGTGTTCTCAAAAAGAGAAGTTTGAGTGTAAATACTAAATCGATTAGACTGAACTCTAGACTGTAAAACTGTGTTCCCTCCAGGCCGCAGCTCTGCGGAGTTTGTTTTCCCTCATTAAACTGTACTAGTGTTTCCCAGACTGGTCCGATACGACCTGCACATTTTAGCGCTTTCCCTGCTACCAACACACCAGATCCAACTGATCAGTTCGTTCCCCGGCTGTTCTTGAGCTGAGGTTGATGTGTGAACACTGAACTGTGCAGGACTGGGGCTCCTCCAGGACCACTTTGGGAACCAGTTCACTATACAATGTGATTTTGACTGCATCTGTAGCCTTCTACAAATAAAATGAACATTTGTGGACCAGATAGATTTGTCCCATTTTTGTCCCAAGTGTGTGTACAGTTGTGTGCAAAAGTTTGAGCACCCCCCAGTCAATTATTTCGTATTAAACGCACCCTTTGAATGGATTAAAACTTCAATTTGCAACTTGTGCTGTACAAGGTTTTGCTGAACAAGTCTCTTAATGTTTAAAGAAAAACACACATACAGTAAAATAAATAAATATATGAGTGTAGCAATGGCCACCCACCCCTGCTGGAGATCATCTTTCCTGTCCCCTCTTTTCTTAACAGTCCAGCCAGTCGGGGACTTGTGTCGAAGTTCATTAGTGAAAGTGGGCGGTGGCTAAAGCCAGACTTCTCCAGAAGATAGATCTCCAGCTCCAGGGCTGTTGGCTGCTTCACTAGAGGACGTTGCATTTGTTCCCAAACCTTTGCGCTGGACTGTATGCTGACCCTGATGGGATATCAGCCGCGTCCCCGGGGTGGCTCTGTGGGTGCATGCCTAATTATTCGTTCTGTTCCTTAGATTTTTCTTTAGAGCTTGGTGAGGCACCAAACTGATGTAACGGAGAAAAATAAACCCCAATAAAGTCTAAACGCCACGCCTGATACTGGTGAAGCATCCCGAGTGGTTATTATGTTTGGCTTAGATTATGACTGGCTTTGAGTGAATACACAAACTGTAACAAAATATGATCCGGCTTCCGTTTCCTCTCGCATGTGGCTTCGCAGATGCTGTGCTGCTTTGTATTTGGGAGTCTGCCCTTCTGCTCCACACTGGGAGACCTGGGGGGGGGAGGTTCTGATACAGTTCCAGTTTTATTGCAGTTTCTCTTCCCTGCATGAATATGTCTGGGTTGGTTTTTTTTTTAGCTCTCAGGGTCTTTGGACTCTGCCTGTTGAGGGGCTTTAGGATCGAGGGACAGTAGATTGCTTGGTTCAGGTATTCGCTTGAGTGAAGCACATCATAATTGTGATGCAAAATGTTATATTTCTCCGGAAATGATGAGTCTAATGCATCACATTTGCAGCTGTGCGACTCGCATTAAAGATCTCACGGAGGTTTTTAGTGAAGGCCCTTTTATAATAAGGCAGCAACACAATCCAGTTCTCGCCCTCGGATCTGTGTACGGAGTGTGTTCTAGGGTTGAGGGATGGTGTGTGCATTGGTTCTATATGAGTAAGTCGTATAATAATTGTGATGCATGTTTTATTACAGTGGAAATGATGAAGACAGTCGGTTTAATGCAGGACTTTTGCAGCTGTGAGACACACATTGCAGAGCCAGTACATTTTCCAGCGCGCCGTACACAAACATGCTGAGGTTTTCAGTGAAGGCCCTCCAGGTTTTATGTGAAGGCACTTCTTAATAAGGCAGCGATGCAGTTTATGCCTTCACAGTCGTTCTGAGGGCAAAGGTTTAGGCCTCACTTCCCATTTTTAAGCAGCTGGGAGTTACACAAGGTTACATCAGAATGGAACCATATGGCAAAGCATGAAAAAACCCAAACATGCCTCTTTATTACAGGCTGTAAAAGACGATCTGTGGAGAGTAACGTGCGGGGAGTGCGTCTTTATACACAACAAGGATTTATGAGGCACTATAATGAGGTTTTCAGTGAATTTCACATTGTTGATCTTAAAGGGAGTCTGTGTGTGTGTGTGTGTGTGTGTGTGTGTGTGTGAGAGAGAGAAAATATGACTCTTCTCATACTTTACTCAGCTGTGCAGTCATGTTTTAATAACAGTGGTTTTGAAATCTGTCCACAGATCAAGGCTAAAAACTATGACAAGGTTGAAAAGGTAAGTTCTCCTCACTCAGAAGTGCCTCTCCGACCTCAGAGGACCAACAGTTTACACACACACCTGACTTGTGTTTGCACTCTGGCCAATTTAACAAACACATACTGTATAACTAACGATTGTGAGTCGCTCTGGATAAGAACGTCAGACAAAATAACTTCTATTTGCTGAATTTGTGTGAAAGTTATTTACACACTCCCCCTTTATATCAGTGTTTTCAGTTCACCTACAGTAATGTACTGTAGCTACATGGGAGCAGGTCACATGTTGTGTTGATTTTCTGTCAGTGACGCATCCCCTACAGAGACGCACTTCGACACATTTTAACATGTTTAGTTTATTTGCTGAGTTTGTATACGTTTACATGTGTGTTATTTTTTAAAATAATGTTCAGTTTCTCAGGTTTGAGCTTTTCTAGCTGCGAGTATTGAACTGAGCAGCTTTGCCTTCGTTTTTAAGAACCGCTGACAATATTTCTCCTCATTTCCAAATAAAAATATTGTTCTTTAAAGCGTCATTTTAAAGGAGAACATCAGAATCAGAG
>JBBPDB010000019.1:17684666-17697166 GCA_037974465.1 Brachypetersius altus
TAGTTGTGGACTTCTTAAGCACTGATGTACGTCGCTCTGGATAAGAGCGTCAGCCAAATGCCGTAAATGTAAATGTACGTAAATGTAAATAAACAAACATTACCCACCACTGCTAACCTGAGGTGTCTTAGAAAATGTGTTTTTGACTTTCTACTATTCACATGTTTTTGCCTAGTTTGGGACATAACCGGGATGTAAAAGCTAACAGTTATGGTAAATAATTGTGATCAGTTCAGATAAGATGATTATGTAATAAGTACGGAAGGCCTACATGTGTGTGAACCAAGAAAACTCTTCAGTGTGTTAAACGTTCTGGATATATTCCACAGTGGAACAAAGACAAACTACAGAGGACAGATAACAAAGAACAAAACCACATTTTAAGCTGTAAAGAATTATTCTGAGACATCTTTCAAATGCCTGCCAGTTGTGTAAAATATCTGATCCCGAAAGGTCAACCTTTAGATTTACTGTGATAAGCTCGTAAATCATTCCTTAAATAGACTAATTATCTTCATTATAATGTTTGTTAAAGAAGACTTTTCCTTCATATTAAATGTGCCATGCATACATAAAAGAATGAATTGAATGTATTGTGCCATTTAACACAGTCAAGATAGTTCTCCTCCTTTACAGAGCAACTCTACACAGAAGAGCAAATGACCCGGACTGTAGGGGGCGCCCAGAGGCTCAGATGCCCCATCCACATCATCCACAGATCCTGAGCATCCATCAGGGCAGCTGGTAGCCTAATGGTGGCCCCTTTGAGGTTCCCTTGAACAAAGTTCCGTCCCCACACACTGTGTTCCTGGCTTGTGTTCCTACCAGCTTCACCTGGTGAATGTTTTGGGGCATATTTAGGGTTCACACTATAAAAATAGGCATATTTAAGCATTTTTTCATCCCACACCACAAATTCACGTTTTTTAACTATTTGAGGGTGCTCTTGGAATGTAACGCGTGAAAATATCAGGGGTTTACTGTATATATATATATATATACAGGCCCACACTGGAGGGTCCTCAGTTGTTTGGTAATGATGCACCAGACAAACAGCAAATTGCACACAAATGATTGCACGTATTGCACCAGAAAGCTGATTCCACACTCAGTGGCAGTATTCATTAAGTGCCACAGGTTTTAATGCAGCAGGACAAACCCAGCAGGGACAGACAGACAGTAAACGGACGGGCTGTTATCACCAGGAGAAGGCGACACATTCACTTCAGTGACATGCTGACCAAATGACAGCACCCCCCTCTTTCCCGGAGCAGCAGGCTGGGTGGTCTCTCTGCTCAGGCCAGACTGGGTCCGGGGGTCTTTAGAGCTCATTAATGATCTGATAAACATATTCTACAAAGAATGGTCCACCTAAAAGCACTGCGGAAAGCAGTGAGGGAGATTTACCGCGTCTGAACAAGCAAATATTTTCATTTTAGAAACGTTTTCCGTAAAACGCTTTCAGAATCTGCCTCGTTTAAAACCATCGCCATCGTGTAGAAGCCTCATACTTTTGAACTGTTTGCACATATGTTGAATTTATGACTTCAGTTAGTCGAAAGCTCTGTAGTTATGAGGCCCTGTTGAGCCTAATCACTCAGAGAGTTTATAGAGAGGCCGTGGATGAAGGGCTGACTGGATAAAATGGGGGGGGGGGGGGGTCCAAAAATAACTTTTCAGTTTGATTCTTCATGCTCCTACAGTTATAAGGGTTTATAATCAGGCCTTGCTTCAGGGTTTGGGAAAAGACACCCAGGCGGAGTCTTTACAAAATGATTTCTCAATGCTGAGGGGAAGGAGGATTAGCATCACAATCATGGGAACAGCATGGAGCCCGGCGGAGAAAGAAAACCCATTTCTTTCTTTACTTTTAAAGAGCGGCGCCTTTGAAGTGCAGGGCCATGTTTGTTTTTTCGGTGAATTAGAACTCCCCTGGAGAAAAGGCCGGCCAATTCTTCATAAATTCACAATAAAATGGTCTTTTTTTTTTTTTTTTACCTCTTGTGAGGCTTGTTGTTGTCTTAATGCATCAGAAACATAAGATCATGTGACCCACAGTGACATCTACGTCTCACTTTTACTCCTGTTTGAGAAGGAGAATCTCCTTTTTAGCCCACTTCAGTCGAGAAAAAGTCTTTTCTTTGTATAATTCAGAAATAAATCTTCTTATTCGGAGATTATTGAGTCTGACCTGTTTCCCCTGAACCCAAATAAGTAGCAAAAGAAAAAAAAATCAACTTAAGACAGAAGTTCTTCTCTTTAACAACCTTATGGATCAAACCTGTCTGACTCTGGAAGTCGAGACTTGGATCACTGAGACAAATTTCAGACTGGTTCATAAGAAAAGAAGTTTTCGCTCGGATCTTATGGTTGAGTAAAGATCAGAGCAGTGAGAGATCATTTGAAGATCTTAAACTGGGGTCAGGCTGAGATTAGAGGAAGCTCTTTCTCAGGAGCTGAATTGAAGAATTCCACGTTGAGTTCACTTCTGTTTAGGAGAAACGGTGGACAGAGAAGAGTCTTATTTTGAAATGTCCACAATTCATAGCCTTTCTTTATCCCAGACTACTTTACTGCTGCTCACACCTCTCTCTTTTGAGCTTCAGCCCATGATTTTTAAAAGGTCCAAACATCTACCACACTTCAGGTCCTCTCCCAAACGATGCTGAACCAAGAAGTTCTACTGTTCGCCTGTAGGGAAGTCAGAATGTATGAGTTTTTGATGTTTTGGACCAAAGACATGTATCTACTCAGTTTGATTTCTAGTGTATTTGCTTCTGTTGAGATGTTTTGTGGATCACTTGAGGATGTTTGAGACCACGATGTAAACCATCAATGACATAGAAGCCTACATAAGATCATTTTTATGTCATTACTTGCTTTAGAAGCACATATTTTTTAAACAACCCTCTCGTGTAATTATAACATTTCCCTCAAAGCTGATAAAATAAAGACAAAATGTTAATGTTGCAGTCAAAGCATATATCAATAAACAATTAGTGAATGTAACACACTTTCCGGACTGCGAAAAATGTGCATTTAATTAAAGTTGTATTAAACAGTTACTGTAAAACGAAATGTAATATTTAATCCATATATCATTTTTGGGCCACAATTCTTTACAACTTTGTGGTCTCTTTAAACCGCCCCCTTGGCCCCGCCCATTTTGATTCAGTAGTCACGTGGGAGCAGAGCCCAGTGAACTGACTCGTTCATTTGATCCGATTCAAAAGTCTCGGCGAATCAATGTTGTGGCGTCTTTGTGTTGAAGGCTAAATCCTTACAATAAAAGAAAAATGTACATAAAAGCACAGTTTATAATATATTAAGAGACATAATTCGGTGAAGAAGAGTATATGAAGGTGTTCTGATTACTGGATGTACAAAAAAATTTGACAGCGGTTTGTGTTTTGTGCATTTGAAGTGTTCGGGTTAACCCATTTAGAGAGTAACACTCATTAATGCACTTCACACGCGAATAGTAAGTGATAATAAAGTTGTGTAATCATTAAAGTTGTGTGAACACTCTTACTTACTAAACAGAGAGCAATTGTGTTGCATGAGAATGAAGTATTACAGCTAGAAACTGGGCAATAGTGGTAATAAAAATCAGAAAACTTCATCTGGAGGACATTTCTTAAAACACGAAGTCAGTAAAAACTGGTTAGGGGTACTTTACAGTGTAATACCTCTTTATACTTTATATACTATCTCATTTTATCACATTACACTCTGGACTTGCAACAGTACCTGCATTTGTTCATGTTTATGTTCCTATATGGTCCAGTGCAACAATATCTCCATATATCCACCCGTGCAACACACACATTATATGTATATATGTATGTATGTAAGGTTTACATCCTCTTCACACTTATCTTGTAACCTCTATGTATGATATTATTACTCATGTTACACTTCTACATCGTCTAATTACTGTACTGCCTACTGTCACATTCCTGTTGTGTGTATTTATTGTATTGTTTCTGTTATTCTTTGCACTTTATTAATGCAGTAACTGCCTCCAGTGCAAAAATCACACTTATGGAATCTTAGGTTCACACCCTGTTCAGACTACAATGTTACACACACTCCTGTACGACCATTATTGTTTGTTTATTGTCTCTGTCATAACTTGCTCTTGTTGCAAGATGCTGCACTATATTTTGTCCATGGAAAAACATCTCATCTCACTCTGCACGTGTTCACCGCTGCTGATGACAATAAACCCTGTACCTTGAAAATAATATAATATAATATAATATAATATAATATAGAATTTAATTCAAGGGTGAAATTATGTACTCGTTCTGTCCATATAATATATTTATATCATGTTTGAATAGTGTTTTATATTATATAATAAAATGAGTAATTTTATATGATCTAATAATACATTTTATATTGCATGTTTTTTTTATTCTGCTGCTTGTGTTCTGGTGTTTATAAACGCCGAATCTTCAGTTTGACTCCATGATTCACTGACTCGGTTTGAAAGAGCCGGTTCGTTTAAGTGACTCCCTCAAGTCCTGCCCAAAAAAAGTTGGAGGCGAAGTTGGGAGAGAGAAAAAAAAACAGGAGGGAGGGGGTGAGAGAGAAAAAAAGTGAGAGAGGGAGAGAGAGAGAGAGAGGAAAAAACTTTGCAGAGTGAGGACGCACTGATTTCCAGACTAGTTTCCAATGTCTCGGCCTGAAGTCCTTCAACTCCGGGACACTTAACTCTTCAGCTGGGACGCTGATCTGTTGGAGGGGACCTGTTGGAGGGGACCTGTTGGGGAGTGTATAGATGTGTGTGTGTGCAGGGTGTTCTCAGAGGCGCGTCCTCCCGGAGCGCACTCAGGAAAGTTAGTTTCTCCCCTCCTGCGCCCCCAGAACTCGGGTAAACCTCCAGGAGAGGAGGGGAGGACTTTTCTCTCTATCCGGAGCCGACGACGCGCTCTTCAGAACAGTTAGAGTACTTTTTGTGTGTTTGTTTGTTTGTTTGTTTGTTTGAAATCATGGATCCGAGCCAGCACAACCCTCCCGCGGGACACCAGATCGTCCACGTCCGCGGGGACTCGGAGACCGACCTGGAGGCTCTCTTTAACGCCGTGATGAACCCAAAAAACCCCACCGTGCCCCACTCCGTGCCCATGAGGATGAGGAAACTACCAGCCTCCTTCTTCAAACCCCCAGAGCCAAAGTCCCACTCCAGACAGGTCAGACACACACACACACACACACACACACACACACAAATACTCCAGACAGGTCAGAGAGAAACATACTCTCACACACTCCTCACAGGTCAGGGACACATACTAACACACCCACACACAAACCAAGTGCCCCAACTTTTAATCCAGTCACTCAAAAACCATCCAGACCTGCTTCTGATCTACAGTTGATTTACAAAATGATTTACAGTGTTTTAACGGGTCACTCATGCATCACTCATACAGGACTGCCAAGAGACACAGAGACCAGAACAATATAAAATAAATAAATCCAGTAAAAAAAAAAGTAGCCCCTTCCTCAATAATAAACGAGTACAATTTAGACACAAATTGGATTCAATTTCGGTGCCGTTTGGACTGTTTTATTGTGTCAGAACAGAATAAAAAGCTGAAAAAAGCAGGGATTCAAGTTTACAGCTTTTCTAGAAAGTTTTTTTTCCCTCTTTGCTGCGCATGCGCCTCTCCTCTCCCCTCCTTCCTCACCCGGAGCTCAGATTCGTCCCGGGACAGACGGCCCTCCTGTTTCCTCTCACTACGTGAGCCCACCACTCTAGGCCTCATCGGGAGAGCCCTGCTTTCTGTGCTTTTACGCATTTTCTTCTAAAACTGAAGGTTTTATTTGAACAAGCTCAGAATCCGACGGAGTTCTCTTCCAGGTCTGCTCAGACGTTTCTATTGTGAGACAGTAGGGAAAGCAATGATGCAGCTTTTTGTTTTTGTGCTGCAAACATCTTGTCTAGATCCATCAGGCACCTTAAAGAGCAAGAAAAAGTAAAAACGTTTAGTAGTAGTTTATGTTTTTCTCTCTTTATTGTTAGTGCAGACCCATTTTATTTGCACATGTTTCTCTGTATGTATCAGAACCCCTGTATAATACTAGCACTAATGAAGAATATATTAATACGATTAGTGGCAGTAATAGTGGCAGGAGAAGCTCTTTTACTTTTATTTGGAAAAATTAATATCCCAGCGTCGGCTAATATTATTAATAATAATAATAATAATGATAATAGTAATAATAATAATAATGAAAGGAGGATTTATTATTGTTATTTGGACCAGTGACAGTAATATTGATAGTAGCTCTTTCCCGAAGTTTATGCTTAATCAGACCTTTAAAAAAATATTTGAATTGTGCGAACGTCTCCCTGAGAGTATTGTTTTACACACCTGTGTCATTTTATGTCCTGCATCAAGGGTTGTCTCTGCAAGTACCTGATTTGTACTGATGTAATGACCCAGCCCATCTCTATCTGTTCTTTTTCTCATCCGGATCTACCGGAATAGCAGTGTGACTCAAGCTCGTTCATGAATCACCCAATCAGCCACATACTCGCCTTTTTGTCCCCCTCAGAAGTGGTTTATATTGTAACTGCTGAAGACTGAGTCAGAGGGAGGGAGTTTCATTTTTACTGTAGTTAAATCGGTTTAAAAAAGTGAACAGAAACACAACAAAAGTGCCGGAAAGGAATACAATCTTTCACTTTCCACGTTGGCTTTATATGGGTGACCAAAAAACGATTGAGTTTGACGGTAGTCACTTCTTTATCCCGCTAAATTAAACTGTCACTGTACCTTTAAGACCGATATATGTAAATGCCCACAGTTCGGATTGGTCCATATTTTGTTTCATTTAAACAGCAGTCTGTGCTCAAACACTCCTTATCGCTTCGTTATGAGCAGAAAAAAGGCCGAAAAGATGGTTGTGACATCACAAAAACAATGAATATAAAACAGTTTCTTTAATTTCAGTGTATGGGCCGGAGAGTGAATGTTAAGTCTTGAAACTTTTCCGCAGTTTATGTACCAAATCAAGCTATTTTACTATAAAGAGTAAATAAATAGACACCCCTGTGCAATTCCCGCCTTAGAATACACGTGGCTGCTGTTATCGAGGGATCTTTCGTTTCACTTTACATTATATTGTGCCACAAGTGGTTCTGTTACATTTCAGGCTAGATTTGTTGCAGAATTGGATCTGATTCACTCTCTTTTCTGTCTGCTGTTACTGTTCTAGCTCCGAGGTCAAACTGAATGGGTGATACTTGTACTGTTTATAGTGTCATTGTAGAAAATTTGAGAGATTGACTTCATTTTTCCATGGAATTTTAGTGATAACAGAAGGTCATGTGGTGGAAGGTGGGCATAATTGATGAAATAAATTACACAATAAACACATTGTGAATAAAATACACACCCACACACTCTTGTATGTGGTCTGTAAGGTGTCCCAGTCCACTCCATGGTCTGTAATCAGTTTCCTTCACCTCCAGGCCAGCACAGACGCAGGCACGGCCGGCACTCTCACTCCTCAGCATGTCCGGGCGCACTCCTCGCCAGCCTCCCTGCAGCTGGGCGCTGTTTCGCAAGGCGCCTTGACGGGCATGACCCCGGCGGGCACTTCCCCTCAGCACCTCCGCCAGCCCTCGTACGAGATCCCGGACGATGTACCCCTGCCTGCAGGCTGGGAGATGGCCAAGACTGCCTCGGGCCAGAGATACTTCCTTAAGTGAGTTGTTGGAGGCGCTGCTGTGCGGTGTGCTCCTGCTTTTAATGTGTTTTCTCCGTCTGCACTGACTTTCAAAATAGCTTCGTTCTCGTTCACCACAAAGGTATGTGTTCCCTGTAGATTTGAGCTGGAAAATAAATAGGAATCTTGACTCGCTGCTGCAGAAACCAGGCAATAACTCCCGAATTAATAATACACTACAGAGAGACATGTGCGGCTTGTGTGTGTGTGTGTGTGTGTGTGTGTGTGTGTGTGTGTGTGTGTGTGTAAAGAAGGGAGTATAAAACTATGAGTCATCAAGGTTCCCAGAGCTGACCTCTGTCTGACATCTGGGAGAGGTTTTGTTTTGAAACACAGATTCAGCTTCTCCTCTGACCTTCAGTCCGCTGCACTGTTAGGAGTGTACTGTTACTGTGCCTTAGTGTTACGCAACAGCTAGTTCCAGTCTCGCAATCCGATTGGTTGAAAAGCATTCTGACCACGCCGAGACGTCAGATTTTTTTATTTCGCCTGGGGTGGTGGTGGCCTAGTGGGTGAGATACTTGCCTCTGGACCAATAGGTCATGGGTTCGAATCCTGCCTTCAGTATCCCACCACTGGGTCCCTGAGCAAGACCCGTAACCCCATGTTGCTCCAGGGAGAGACTGCCCCCTGTAGTTAGGGAACGGAAGCCGCTTTGGATTATGTACAACACAACAATACCAAAGAACAGTACACTTTACAACGAATACGAAAATATAAATATAGACGTTCTTATGTTTACGCAAATATGTGTATATATGTACACAGTGGAAATGTGTGTGTGTGTATATATTATATTTTACCCCTAAAACTTGCACCAGAATCCTGGTTTTGAGGAGGTATTTACAAAAAAGATTTGGGTGACCATTGACTTCTGGTGTTAAGCTGCATTAGCCTTGTAGCTCCATTGCTAAGCTACAGAAGCAAAATCTGGGCTCCAGATATGTCTTGGCTGATTTGCTGCGTCTGAGGTAAGTGGAAAATCGTGTGAATGTTGTAGATGTTTTTGCCAGATTGCTCCTGATTCTGAATGCATTCACTACAGGCCAAACCTTTGATAAAAAAAAAGAAAAAGAAAAAACGATGCGTGACTTTTTCAAAGTTTTATTACAAGAAAACCTAGAAAATAAATGTAACTGACCAGCTTCAGTATTTTATAGTCTGTAGTAACACATTATTTAGCCACAATAGACACATCAGGTCTGTCTTTAATGACCGACATTCGCTTTGTGCTAATCCTGAAAAGAGAAAGTTCTTTAACATCACACAGTTCCCTCTGGTTTACGGGTCTCTGGACAAAATTGAGTTCTTCAGCAGGATCACGATCCCAAACTCCTGCAAAATTATGCCAAAATAACATTCAGTCCAGAGAAGAGCAGAGAGTTCAGAGAGGGACGTCTCGTCCTCCCCTGTCTCCAGATCTGTCTCCCATTGAGCTGCAGGACCAGCAAATCAGACAGAACTGGTTCTGCTGGAGAAGGTGCTGGGAGGGTTTGGACACAAGTTGTTTCTGAAAGTGTTTAGAAGCATGTGGTGAATCTGTGCTGTGATAAAGGGCTGGGGGAGGGTATTTTAATGAAACTCGTACAGATACTTTCACATCCATTAAACTGCGCTTGGAGTGTAAAATATATTACACTTCTACTTCTAATGCTTTCTAGAAGAATCCCAGGGTGGGCCGAACCTCTGTCCAGTAGTGGAGTGTGTTTTAACACAAGTTGGTCTGAATCACACATGAAATGATCTCAGTGTGGGATGGAATACATACACCGTGCTGCAAAAGAGACTCTCATCTAATCTCTGTAAACATGGAGCCTCTCTCCGACCAGTCCGAGCTGTGGGCACCGCGTGTGTGTGTGTGTGTGTGTGTGTGTGTGTGTGTGTGTGTGTGTGTGTAGATCATGTTTCAGACAGGAACAAAGGGCCACTGTAGCAGGAGAGAGAGATTGGAGGACAGGGAGGCCTGCAAAACTCATCTGCCTGGTTTCAGGGCCTCGGCCGCAGGAGTGACCAAAGTTTCAGAGGAAGAGTTCAGTTGTTTTCTATCTCTAAACACTGAAGGTTCGTTAAAAAATTCAAATATCCAGTTTCCATCTGACCACAAATGCAGCCAATTAGACACGACTTGCATTACGAAGCACTGTGTGCTTAAAATGTGCTGAATTCTGCCTTAATTTACCCTTAATTTAAGATAAAACAACCCCCTTGATGTAGATTAAGTGGCCGTTAATTTGTGAAAGCGACTTCATTTTACCTTGGAATTAGATTTAAGGCCTGAGTGTGAAACCCTTCGTCTTAAATTTAGGGCGTTAATTCAGGAGCTTCTATTATTTAAGGACAGATTTGAAAATTTGAAGAGAATATTCAGTACTTTTACTCCTTAATTGCCGTAATCTGGGCGCCTTTTTCCCTTCATTTCCTTTGTGGGAAATTAAGGTCACAATGAAGGTCATTTTAAAGGGTAAAATAAAGAGGTTTGGTTTCGTAGTGTTTGCTTTAGTTTTGCACCAGAGCTACGAGGCTAAAAGTCAAAGTAATAACAGGAATCAATGCGACCTGAAAAGATTTTTATCTGAACAAAGTTTATCCGAAGTTTAGACCATTAGTTTTAAAGCATGTCTCAGTAGATTGACTTCATTTGGTGGAAGAGGGGGACGCAAGTTTGGATACATTTGTCCAGCTAAAGACCGAAATCTGCATTTTATAGCTTCAGTCATTAGTGAAACTAATTGGATTGCTGTCACTACTGATTAATAACTGTCTTAATTAATAAGCAAGGGATTAAAAACCCACCAGTTCTGTCACTTTTTGCATAAATGTATTGTTGATATGTAAACAAAGTCATTCAGAGTGGTTTGATGTAACGGACTTGGATTTCTTCACAGTTGTGGTGGAACCAGGAGTCGCAGTGCAAATACAGACATTTTATTTCGATCTTTTTTAATGTACGAAATGTTAATATTGGTAAATTAGTATTAAATCAGAGAGACAAATTATTTTAGGACTGTTTTGACGTATGGCCTGCATGCCATGACTGAGTAAAAGAATGCTTCAGGACAAAACAGTGTCTGAGGCATCAGGCAGTGTATTCATTTTCTTGTAATAACTTTCTGTGAGGAAGCTTTTAACGCTACATATGTCTGGTTCCAGTCACTACCACCGCGAACGATCCAGTTTCTCTAGAAGGTTCCATATCCAGCTCACTCTAGGTGACTTTGTTTAACCTTTTAACAGTTGAATTGTGCAGAAAGTTTGAGAAGTTGGCGAGATTTCCCTTTAAGCGTTGTTGTATTTCAGCTAAAGGCTGATGGTGGCGTTTATCGCTGTTGCTGCCGCTGCCGTTAGTGCTGCTCTCTCTTAGCCGCGTCGCCATGGAGACTGTTTGTCTCGCATGAAACCAGCATTTGAAAGTTTCTAGGCTCCGTAGAAAACATTTTCACTCCAAGCGACGTTCCCCTTTAATTATATAGTTCTGTCGTCTCTTTCTGTGCGTAAAAAAGAGCTTTGGGGTTTTAAAATTGATGACCCGTCCGACCAATCGGTTCTGGACCAGCGTGATTACTCTCCGATTTACTGGGATAAAAAGGGAGAGCTTTTTGAAGCCAGATGTTTGGAGGAGAAACATCTGGAGAACATCTGCTTCGATTGCACCAGTTCTGCAGAAAGTGGTGTGGAAAAAAGAGAGAGAGGTTACGGGACAGGAAGGGGGGGGGGGGGGCAGACCCGCGTTCAGTCAGACAACTCAGAAAGTCTCGACTGACAGCGAGGAGGGCTGCTATCAGCACACAGACGCTGACAATTAAATGGTATGTAGGAAGAAAAAGGAATAAAAGCAAGGTCCCTGTCAGACATGTTTAAAAGGCTCTCTCAGGAACACACACACACACACACACACACACACACACACACATTCACTTGGGGAGTCCCCCTGTCTGTGTGTGGGCATTGTTTGATCTCTATACACTGTCTCTTCGGGCGCTTGAATGCACAAATGAGGAGCGTCAGAGTAGAGCCTCCCCCCTCGCATGTAGACCAACCCCCCCCCACTTCTCCCCCTTTTTGTTTAGGGGTCGGCCCGAGATGGGAACCGTATTTTCTTCATCTCTCTGTTTGTTGTTGACCCCGGCCCTGTTTGTGGTCCACTTTCCCACAGGATGCCGGTTTAGTTTGTCAACAACGATTTTGTTTTCTCACTCGAACGCCTGCGTGTTCTCCGTAAGGCCGCGCGGGGCGATGAGGTCGGCCCCGTAACCACATGCCGTTTTAATTACGCTCGATGCGATTTTAAAGTGAGGAACATTTTTACTTTTATCCAATAACTCAAAAGCTTGCAAACTTCCTACAGATGACCAATCAGAAGAAACTCAACACCCACACCCGTATACACGCATGGAAGCGGCCATCTGGCACAATGCGTTCAGCGTTCAAGTTTGAAACCAGAGAAGGTGGATACGCCGGTCTTCTGGTCCCAAAAAAATCAGGCCTGGGTCTTTATTTTATAGAAGGTGTTCAAGGGAAATTTTGGACTGAAACATCCCATTTGGCATCATAAGACTATTTTTCAACAGCAGGAGCGGCTGATTGCAGTGTCTGCTATTGTATTCGTTTATTTTGTTAAGTGTAGGATAGGGCTGGGCGATTTGGCCTAAATTCCAAATCTCGATTAATTGAACATTTTTAACTCGATTACGATTAATGAACGATTATTTTATTTATTTCACTGACAAGTTTTGTACAGTAAATATGCTCACATA
>JBBPDB010000019.1:17792141-17805444 GCA_037974465.1 Brachypetersius altus
CTACAACTGGTTGCTATAGCGACCAAACATTCTGAGCAGCAGCGCGAGCGGAGACTCTAAGCTGAGGTAAACAACCCGCATCATTATAATCTCCAGCATCGAGGAACTCAGAGGGGTTTAGTTCTGATCCTTGGTTTGTGGCTGTTTGACACAAAACTGAGACGATTGGCACCAGACAAGACTAATGCTAACGTTTAGTCAACAACACTGGCGTAACCATAGCGACCACCAATCAGTAACTCTAATATGTACACGTCATCATTTAGCATCGGCTCGGCACGCCTGGAACCTCGGCCACGGTGGAGCCAGGAATGGAACCGGGTTCCAGGAACCAGAGTGTAGTTCTGGAAAAGCAGAAAAAGCGAGTAGAGCTGAACCGGACCGAGCCGGTACCAGTCAGTGAAAAAAGTGTGTGTGTGTGTGTGGGGGGGGACAGTACACACTGGAGTGTAAAGGCCAGTACAGAAATATCGGGATAGCGCTTGACGATGAAGCTCCGATATGAATTTTGGACGGTTTTATTGAATCTACATGGAGACACTCGTTTCTCTCTTCACTTCGTTTTATTGATTTATTTTTTTATTGGTTTGCGTCCAGTGTGTTTTGTCCACAGGGGTCGAAGAGCGAGGGCCGTGGGACCAACCTCACACGGACAAAAGCATGAGCGAGAAATAAAAGCACAGGATCACCTCCATTAAGCCCATGATACATATATAGCATTATATGCACCACAGCTGGAATACACTCATCATACATAGTCATGTGTTTTATATATAGAACATATAAATACACAGCAGACAGAGCGAAGGCAGTGACGACGCTTTCATACTGAGGGAAAGGCGGGCTGTTAGTGAATATCATCATATAGTTTTTTCTTCTTTTAGAAAAATATCTCTGATTTAAACCAAAACCGTCCGCGATCAGCTCCCCCTCCGGTCTTCATTAACAAAAATAGCCTTTTACATTTCTGCGCATTCATACCATACAATCATCGTACACACAGTATATATACCCGCTGAATATGTATATATACGCATACATCATATACAACAGTTTAGGATACTTTATGACATAAAAAAGGTTCATAGTGCACAACAAGTTTTTTTAGTTGCCAAATGTAAGATAACATTGAAATAATAATAATAATAATAATAATAACAGTAATATTTTGTAATAATCACGATAAGACGACAGTAACGGAGAAAAGGAGCGACTCACGGCGCCGCAAAGTTCCTCCGTTTGGCAGCAATGGCACAATCAAGAGCAAAGAAAAAAAGCGTAACAAAAAAAAGTCCTTAACTTTTATCCAAAAACAATAATGAACAAATTCACAGGAAAAATAAAGTTTTCATATTCAAACACAGCTCCTGTCTCTCTCCCTCCGTCCGCTTCGGCCCACGGTTGTGCTTTCCTAACACCTCAACCTCCTTAAAGAAAGAAATAAACTGGAGAAGCAGCTTCAGTGATGCCCCGCGGCCTGCGACCGAAGGCCGGCGCCGGGCTGTAAAGGGCCACTGGTCCAAATGCTTAGAGGTTGTTTCAAAATTTCACACGTTCTTTTTATTTCACTGTTATGTTTTTTTTCTCAAAACAAAGCTAGGCAACACTGATTGACAGGACTGGCGCCGCCTACTTTAACAGCCACCTTTTGAATAAACCATGGTTTAGGCCACGTTTCTGTGATGGGGAGGAGGAGGAGGAGGAGCTCAAAGCTAATACTATCATGGAAATGAACTGAAAACCACACAAAATCATCTTGGCTGAGGCAGAGGGTCTGGGAGACACGAGGACAGATGGCAGCGAGAGACATGGGCACGGGGGACCAGACAGCGGCTCTGAGGCGGAGAGCCGCGACGTGAAGCTCAGCTCTGGAGAGTTTCTTTTCTCTCTCTCTCTCTCTCTCTCTCTCTCTCTCTTGCATTTTCTCAGAGGCCTCAGAGGCACAAGAGCTCCTCCGCCGGCCTCAAACCTCTTCCCCTCTGCGTCAGTCCGGTCCCTTCGGCCGGCCAAACCGCCCAATAAACCTCGTTACTCTCGGGCCCCCTGTGGTCTGAGACACAGTTTGCCGTCATTGGGCTCGGCGTGTTGTGGCTGGTGTTGCTCTTAGTGAAAGCTCAGCGGTTCCTCTGTGCAGCGCAGCAGGCTGGTCCATGCTGGGGAGGGGTGGGTGTGTTCTGTGGCTCTGGGGCGGCCGCCGATCAATCAAGGATCCAGGGGCTTTCAGGGTCCAATGGGCTCTCAGGGGCCGAAGACTTCACAGAGAACCAGAGGCACATAGAGACAGGAGAGAGGAGAAACAGATGGGCAGATGGACGACGGAGGAGACAAGAAAAAAAGAGAGATAGATAGAGAGACTGATCGACTGACTGACTGATCAATTGTAGAGGGTGGCAATAATGTCCCTTATTTTCAGGGTCCCAGCACAATGACAGAGAAGAAGCAAGAGGGGGGGATTAGATGGAGGGATGAAGAGAGCAGAGGACCCAAAAAAACCCAAAACAAAAGTTCTTTGTCCCCTTTTTCAGCTTAGACAAACACACCCTGCAGGCGGCCGGCATGGTGAAGGCGGGGAGAGAGCGAGCGAGAGCGAGAGAGAGAGAGAGAGAGAGATGGTACACCAATGTGAGCAGTAGCAGAGAGAGAGAGAGAGAGAGAGAGAGAGAGAGAGAGAGAGCAGTGGGAAGGGATAAGTATAACTAAGTGCTTGCGTTATTAGGTATTATTGTGTGTGTGTGTGTGTGTGTGTGTGTGTGTGTGTGTGTGTGTGTGTGGATTTCACAGGCTCTGGTGGTGACTCATTTCAATACTATTCCTGAATTCATTGCAAATTAATACTTTGATGAAGTCATTCAGGCTCGCTTTGAGCTACTAAAGCACTTGAGTGCAGAATTGCTTTGCTAGAGTGACAAAACCGAGAGAACCAGTGACCAGTCGAGGTATTCTGTGTTATTCCAATTCTTTTAACTCAGAAAAAAACAAAAACAAAACAAAAAAAACCCAAAAAACCACAGTTCCATTCACCGGAAAACGCCTGAAGGCTTTGAATAAATACGGCACTAAGATGTTTGAGGCTTAAACGTAAAATCTGTGTGCGTGTGTGTGCGCGCGCGCGCGTGTGTGTGTGTGTATGAGTGTGTGAGAGTGTGTGAGAGTGAAAGGGGGCAGAGGGAGGAAAGGCAGGGCTCTCAGAGGGCGAGAAGTGAGGGCGAGTTCAGGGAGTCAGAGGACTGCTCGCTGCTGCTGGCTCGCTGGTTAGCGGTGACCCCGCAGGCTCCCTCTGGGTAGGTGAACACAAATGAAGATGTGTATGAGGGGTTGTAGCTGCCGGCGTCAGGGTTACCGCCACCGTCAGCAATGAGGCACGGGCCGCCCGGCGCCGGCTGGCTCTGCCCATAGAAAGAACTAGAAAAGGCTACCTCCTGCATCATCCCCTGCGGCGGCGGCTGCTGCGGCGGCGGCGGCGGCGGCTGCGGCGCCGAGGGCTGCTGCGATGAGCCCGACAGGTGGTGGTGGTGGGACGAGTAAGCGGGAGGCAGGTAGAAAGTGTCCTCCTTCACAGTCAAGCCCACCACAGACACGGGCGCGGGCGGCGGGGGCGTCTGCTGCTGCAGCTGCTGCAGCTGCGCCGGCGCCTCCTCTTGGTACGGGATCTTGCAGCCGGGCTGGTGGGCAATGAGCACAAACTCGAGTCGCTCCTTCTCCTTCTGCAGCTCCGATATCTCAGCCTCCAGCTCGGCCTTCTCCTCCTCCAACACGTCCGTCTCCTGGAGGAGCGCAGGACAGTGACAGCAAGAGAGAAACACACTGAGCAACACGTGAGAAGACACCGCCGCCACGGCGAGCGTGGAGACAGAATCCAGCGAAAGTCTTTTAAAAGCATGTGCTATTAGACAGTTATACACTAAACTTACTAAAATGCACTCAAATACATTCCCTCAGAACAAATGATGTTTTGCTGGTTTAACGAGCTGTTAAGCAACAGCCAATGGGATGAAAGAGTTCATTAATGCATTTAAAGTTAAAGGACAGTCTAGAGTCTGACTCTGTTTCACCAACAGCCAGTGAATAGGAGTCTCCAGTTCAACAAGAATAAAGTTAGACTTTTGTTGTGATCTCAGTTTAACTGCAATAACTAGGTTTAATATCAGAGCCCTGACATTACTGCCACACATCCCACAGAGATCAGATATCAGTCACTAAACTGACAGTCCGGACCGCGGTGTGTGCAGGAGTCCCGTGTGTTTGCGCGTGTGTGTGTGCTGTTCAGTACTAAGACGGTAAATGTGGGGGCGGCTGTGTGGAGGAGGGCTCACCGATTGCAGCCTGTCTGTAAGCTCGCGCCGCCGATTGCGACATTTTGCCGCGGCCAGTTTGTTTCTCTCTCTCCTGACGCGCCGCTTCTCCTCCTCCTCCGGAGTCACCTGGGAGACAGGGGTCAGAGGCAGAGAGATCACTAACGGTCTCCTTTTCCGGGGGAAGGACAGGCCCCACTTTTGGGTGAAGCAAACATTCATGAGAACAAGTGCTTTGGTCTGACTCGATCCTGTTCTTACCGCTTCTTCCCGCGTGCGGCGGCGGCTTCGAGACTGGCGGGCGGGGCCCGGTGTGTCTGAGCTGGGGGGCGTGAAGCCTGAGCCGGAGGAGAAACTGGGCCCCGGCATGTCATAGGGGTCCAGGCCCACCGCCTGGGTCATGGTGGTCGTGCCCGTGCCACTTTGCGCAGGTGCCACGGAGGAGATGAGGGTGGGCTGCACCATCCACTGTAAATCCTGGCTCGTGGTGATGGCCGTCACCGTGGGAACAAAGGAGCCGGGCATCTCCAGCCCTGCTCCAGCGCTGGCTGACCCGCCACCCGCCCCTACTCCGCCAGCGGCAGATACACAGTCCTACACACACACACACACACACACACACACAGTCAGAGGCCCTGAAATGCACTTGGGTTAACATCATTCCTGCTTATCAACATTATATTGCCATATTACTAAAAAACAAACAAACATGTAACGGATTCTGGTTCAGAACATCAAACACTTAATTTTTTAATAAGTGAACAGCAAAACTAAGGCACATCCCAATCCTAAAATCCCAAATCCCTAAACGTAACTCAGCATCAGCTAAACAGTGACACTGCGGTGGTAAAGAAATAGCTTGTGATTTTGCTCGGAAGTACTGATTATCATTAAGTTGCCTTTAAAAAAGAAATGTAACGTTATACATTCTACACATACTGCATGTGTTTTACTGACTAAAATGTCTTAAACTTGGTCAGTGAGGATATTTTTAAACTTCTGAACTCCACGGAGGGGCCGGAGCAGACACCACGGAGCTCGTCTGTCTTCTTTATTTAGACCACACAGACGAACTGGGGCTGTGATGAATATTCATGAGCAGTGGCTTCGAAGGCGCCGCTTTGGCCAATCAGCGTTCAGGAATCCCTTCCCCCGCCCTCCCTGCGCGCCCGTCACTCCCCCGGTGTTCCCCTTAGCAACGCGACGTAACACTCCAAAATAGAACGCATTTACGTCACGGCGCGGGGGGCGGGGCCTTGCGTGCCTACGTTGGAGTGCTCCGCACGTTGCCAGAAGCCTGAATAGCTGCTACTACAGACCGGGAGGTAAATTTACACAATTTACAAACTACACACAGCTTCAAAATAACATCACAACATCACATTTCAGCGCCAGGGCCTTCCGTGCTCTCACTGAACCGCTTCGTTTACATTCGATCCTGATGCAGATATCTAAAAGAGAACTGTAACGATCTGACAGAACACGCATTTGTCAATATCGCTCATTTTTCAGCGCTCAAAGGCGTCTCGATAGTGAACATAACATCATAACCGCACATTTAAGCTCCAGTGCCGTTGAACAGGTCGCGATCGCAGTGCAAGGCATTCAACTAAAACGCTTAAGGATCTGATTACACATATTTGTCAATATCACTCGTTTTCCAACAGACAAACTACGACTAATAAAATCACATTTAAGCTCCAGTGCCTTATTTTAGTTATTGAACAGTTTGGAGTCTGTCCTGCTGCACAGCTAGCACGTGGACTGTGATGCTCTGTGGTGAATTGATGATGAAGCTATTTGTCAGTATAAGCTGCTCTTACGCCAGTTCAGCAGCGACTTCTGCTGTAGTGACGCAGGCTGTGGAGAACAGCAACAGGCTGCAAAAGTGACATGAAGAGGGAAGGTGAGGGACTTACTTGCGGCGCACTGGTGGTGGGCGGGCTCCCGAAGGAGTCCACGGAGGAAAGGTACTGCGATTCGGAAGGGGAAGAGCTTCCACGGGAGCCGGTGTCGAGATCTCCGGGGAACCCCTGGAACATCTCCCCGGCAGAGCCGAGAAGAGCCGAGAACCCTGTCGCCCCCGGGGAGAACGGGACGTCACCTGTCAGCCAGGGAGAGAGGAGGGCTCTGTTGCAGTTGCACTTTCTGCTAAAAGGCTGAAATATTTGTTGTTGTTGTTGTAGTTTCTGACTACACGTGCACACTCGTGCCCGAGTCCGTAACAACAGTAGTGACTGTACCGGGACCTACCGTAACACGATTTACTTGAAGACTCCGACAAGATGCCCTTAGTCTCTTTCCAAAAAAGTTGCATTAAGATGGCAATCCAGCTCTGCTCCGGAGGAGAGCACTTTGACCAAACTCCCAATCCAAGGAAAGCACGTCCCGCGCGATCGCGATAAATTCCCTCAGCGCGGAGATGTGCATTTATTAATCCACGGAATGAGTCGAGTGGTCCCCCCTCGGCCCGTGTGCTGTGTGTGTAAATGTGTGTGTTCACAGAACCGAAGCTGGTCGTGGAGCTTCTCCTCTCTTCTCTGTTCTGAATGAAGCCATCTGAGTCCGCATTGTAAAGTAGGGAGTTCTGTCCCCGCCCCTTACTGGAGTTCCGCTGACGTAGGTGCCCATATATGGCTCGCCGCTGGAGTGTTTTTGTTTTCGGTCTCCTAGGCGATGACGTGAAGGGATTCCCTCACCCACACAGCCGTTACGGAGCAGTCCAGAATAGCAGCCTCTACTATATTCACTTCCACACGATACTTCTATTTTTATTTCTTTTATTTTTGGTTGTATATGTATTTCTGCTTGCTATACAACTGTATAAAATTATTTAGAACTCTTGCCAACTCCGATTCACTATGTTACTCATATTACAACATTATATATAACTGGCAGTACTAATCATGTTTTTTATTATTTATATGGCCCTTTTACATGCTGTACAAAAGAAACGCAGTTGTATACACAGCGCTAACACACGCAAAAAGGATTGAAAACAAACGACAAGAGCAGCAGAATCCCTCTCTAGCGGCAAAACCCTCCTCCGGCAGCTTCAGAGAGCATCTCCTCTCCTGATGATCCATCTGTCCTCTTACACGAAGATTTTAGAACTTAGAACTGTTCTGAAACTCGAGTGTTTCTTCAAATTGTTAGTCACCTTGGATAAAAAACCTCTGTCAGAAGAATGTAATGATATTACTGGGATTACAAAATGTCATTTATTTGACAATACTAGCGATGTGTGTCACTTATATAGTGACTTTCACACTACAAAGGAAATTCAAATGTACACACAGTATTAACAGGCGAAAACGAGCGAAAACAAGCGTATAAATATGAATGCATTCTAATTAAAATAAGACACAGAGCATGTCTGAGGAGCTGTTGACTGTGGGATTTTGATGATTTCAGAATTTTATTGTAATGTAGGAAGAGAGGACCCAACATTAGCCCTTGGGTCAAAATAAGTTAGTATATGCACACATTAGGCTGTTGATTATTAAAGCTATAATTATCACAGTAGTAGTTGTAGTAGTAATGGTGGTGGTGTAAAGAAGGCTCAGATGAATACAGCTCAGAATTGCTGTTAATTCTTTGTCATGTTTCTCAAACCGCAGAAGTGGCAGCTCGCCTTTTCGTCCCGTTAGGGATCCAGTTGTCACGAAGGCTCCGAGTCAAAGTAACATTCACATGGATGCAGGACCTGAGGTTTCCCAAAACATCACCCAGAGCTTCACTCTGCGTCCCCCAGCTTGCCTTCTTCCCTATTCATCTGTCCTATTCTTCAGACCAGGCCTTCTGCTGTTCCATTCTGGTGAACATGTACCTTTCCTAAGGGTACCTCAGTGGTGTGACTGGCAGTGCTGGGATTCAAACTCACAATGTTCTGATCATAAGGGCAACTCCCTGACCATTAGGTTATTATTTTGTCATTCTAACCATTATTATTATTATTATTATTATTATTATTATTATTATTAATAATAATAATATCAATAATAATAATAATAATAATAATAATAATAATAATAATAATAATAATATCAATAATAATAATAATAATAATAATAATAAAACTTGACGTTATCCCCTCTCCACGTTCTACGCTTGACGTGAGAATTCTCTATAAGCGAGAGATGCCGGCCAGTCACAGCACGGAGCGCAGCCCTCCCAGCCAATCAGAGCACGGGGGGCGGAGCCTGGGCCGAGTGGCAGTGGGTAAAGCAGGGACAGCAACAATTAGTCAGCTCCAGAACGTCACTGATAAAGAACGATCTGTTCTTCTCCACTAGCAGGTAGGAGCCTTCTACCCAAACTGGATGACTAATGGCAAGCCTGTACATTAGAAACAAACATCAACCAGAACCCTCAGGTCCACATTCAATAAGAACAACTACGTCAGAACAAATCACATCACAGCATATGTGGGATGAAGAAGAAGGAAGGAGAGAGAGAGGGGGAGTGTGTGTGTGTGTGTGTGTGTGTGTGTGTGAGAGAGAGAGAGAGAGAGAAGGGGAGATTGTGTGTGTGCTAGAAAGAGAGAGAGAGACAGAGAGAAAGAAAGGAGAGAGATAAACTGACATGGATGCTTCTGCCCTAAATGGGGCCCTACGGTGTTTTGTTTGTTAACTCTTAAGTGTTTTGTTTTACCTTTTAAAGTTTATCTTTTTCTGCAAACCACCTTTATCTGCAAACCACTTTACAGTGAAAAAACTGGAATCGAAATGAAACTTTGTGTATTTAAGGTGACCTATATAACCTTCCGCCGTGTTTATAACTTTTATTTTGGAGAAGTACAAAAATGATTAGACACGATGCAAAAATAAGCACAAAAAAGAAAAACTATAATATGATATACTATATAAAATGAATGGAGGGCATATGTGTGTGTACAGGCGTTGCGTCGTCATGGAGACGCCGTTCCAGCACGTCTGACGCAGAGACGTCGTGACGATTTGGTCTTTTTTTTGTTTTTGTTGCCTGGCAACCCGTTGCCGTGGTAGCAGAGCGAAAAGGGGGCGGGGTCACACGGAGCCACAGAAACAGGGTCGGAGGACTCCGCTCTCGAAAACAAAACACAGCTTTTAGTCATTTTAGCTCATTTTTTAGAGCTCGTAAACAAATAAGCAGTCTAGTGTATACATTTCGGGAGTATTTAACACAGCCAGCGATACCTCACTACGCCAGAAATACAGTTTGTGCCGTCTTTGGCACTTTGCTGTCTCGGGAAGCTTGTTATGCTAAGTTGTTAGCATAACAAACTAACCACAGATCCACACAGACTTGACGGATACATCGCTCACACGTAGAGAAACTATTTAGAAAGCCCGAATTCTGGACTCTTATAATAAACCTGAGGTTTCATTTGACATCTGAGCAACATAATTGAAGGCTTCATAGCAATAAAGCTACAGGGAGCGCTAACACGTGTTTGATTTTCAGGTTGTTTGTTTTCGTTCCGTTATCTTCCTAGAAAAAGGACAAACTAGACATGGGGCACAACATTTGCAAGCATTTTGCAAGACAGTGAGGGTGGTTCTGTTGTTTTCAGTCACCAGAAGGGTTATCTAACAAATGGGCTCTAAAGGCATTGGTCTTTTTCCTCGTAGGTGTCACCAACAGGGGCATTTTTATAGCCAGGTAGGGTTATCGTCATCTGAGACATATAGGCAGTGCACAGTGAAGCATTTACATTTATCAGACGCTTTTATCCAAAGCGACTTCCATTCCCTAACTACAGGGGACAGTCTCTCCCTGGAGCAACTTGGGGTTAAGGGTCTTGCTCAGGAACCCAGTGGTGGTGCTGAAGGTAGGATTCGAACCCATGACCTCTTGGTCTAGAGGCGAGTATCCTACCCATTACGCCACCACCACCCTCGCAGAAAGCAGAGGGTGGTGGTGAAGCAGAAAGCAGAAAGGCTCCTCCAGGACCTTGGAGCAAGACAAAAACAAACACCACAAGTGCAGACAGGACAAAGTCCAGTGTAAATAGATGTCCTAGTCCTAATGCCAGTATGGTCTCTACCTGGGGTAGTCTGGTGGTTAGGGCATTGTCCCTGACAGCATAAGGTCATGTGTCTCAATCCCAAAAAAACACTGAGGTAGCCTTTAGTAAAGTAGCGTCCCCACACACACACACACACACCTCCCCAGCTGCCTGCGGCTTCACTCGGTAAATGGGTTAAAAATACAGAGAGAATTTCACAGTGTGTGCTGTGACAAATCGACACTTTACATGTTATCTGCTGATATGAAAATGCTTCTCAGAAACTCGGTGGCAGAGGGAACCCCTTGACGCTTTATTCAGATGATCTGTCTGACATATTTGCATCCCTACATCAGCAAGGCAGACTATGTTGCTGTTTGTTTAGGCAGCAGAGCAGGGATTTTTGCATAACCAGTTCCTTTTCACAGCGAGCCTGTCTAATCCGGGACGGAGCACGCAGTTTGTATTTAGCAAACAAGATTTTTCTTTGCGGTTTAAGTGTCTTGCTATTGGTGTTTTTACAGACATCTGTTAGAAGTTATATTCGCAGTAGAATGCACTGACAGGCTAATTCAGGCAGCGTGTTGTTTGATCTGCTAGATACTTGTTATAGTAGATTTACACAAGGGCTATTGTGCGGTGCTGAAAAAGGAGTTCCCTTAGCTCAGCATGATTTATAGAGACAGATGTGGGCCAAAGTGGATATTCTGTTGCTTTCATTTGCATAGAAAAGTTGCGTTTGACATGGCGTGGTTTGTTTGTTTGTTTGTCAGCAGAAAGGTGGGACTGCAGGTCTGGAGGGAGGAGCGTGCTGAAGCACAGACTTGTGTTTACTGCCTCGCTCTCAGTTTTGCTGATTGTGGTCTCGGTGCAACTCAAGACCCCTGCAGCCGTCACGAGAGTGGCCTATTTCCTGGGGAGGCGGGACATGTTTGCCCACTTCCCTGCCCAAAATATTTGTAACCAGGCAACAGCGAGGCCCGTCCCACCGCAGGTCTGTGTTGTTGACGCCCCTCTTGGCTTCCTTCACCAGCACCATTACATAACCCTTGTGTTAACTTCCCATCGCCCCCAGTACGGACAAACGAACTTCACTATGTTTGAAACTGTTTTAGCCGTTCTGTCATCCGCACCCCTCCGCCGAGCCTCTTCATACCTAAACTCACACAGAGGTTTGACTTTCAGGCTTGTGCTGGCTTTGGAAGAGGGGCCTGCTGTGCTTGCAGGGACTCATGCAGCTGCACCGAGGCCAAACATCTGCTGCTGTTGAGCCGAACCTGGCCGTCTGCCGCTCTGCCTCCCGTTTACTCCGGCTTTGTTTTCACTGTGCTGTACTGCTGTACTGCTGCACTGACACAGCACAGACACCGGGGTGAGGCCCGAGGATTCTTTTATACATATTCTTACACACACTCACACACACACACACACATACACACACTCACACACACACGCACACACTCACACACACACACACACGCTCACACACACACACACGCGCACACACACACACACACACACGTAAACACACGCTCACGCATGCGCACACGCACACACACACACACACACACTCACTCTCACACACACACACTCTCACACACACACACACACACACAGGCACACAGACACACTCTCACACACTCTCACACACACACACACACACGCACACACACACACACACACAATAGAAAACACACCTGTGCATTTTACATACACTTACTCACACATACACACACACACACACACACACACACACACACTCTCTCACACTGGCGCAAACTGTACAAACAGTGAACAGAAACAAAATATATAAATAGTCAAAATACGTAACCAAAGCCAAATATGTTTATATTAAATAAACTGTTTTGCTCCAGTGGTAGGGTGGGCAGTGGTAGGGTGGGCAGTGGTAGGGTGGGCAGTGGAGGGGAAAAATGTAACATCACATAACCCCACAGACATTTCCATGATACACAATGCATTGTAATGTGTAGACACAGAAAGAAATCCAGTCTTCCTGTGCGGTATTAAATCTAATGAGAGAGGACTAATTCACTCTTGGTAGTGCAGTGAAATATATATATTTGCTTGCCACTATCTAAGTGTACTTTATTTATATATTAATACAGTCATATGAAAATGTTTGAACACACCCCAGTCACACTGGTGTTGTATAATATGTACAGTGTTGTATAATAATACGAACCGTTTGTATAATTTTGTATAATCCTCTACTGGGAGCTTAAATATGTCAGAATTTGTGCCACAGCTTTTGCACAAACTTCATATTAGGTTTTATGTTTTCCCAGTATGTTAGATTCAGAAAATAAGCTGTAATTGTGTGTTAAAAGTGTGTGATCTGTACTCATTTACACACAATCGATGTGATGGTTAATCTTTAATGTAGTTTTGTAAACACTGTTTTGACATTCTGGGTTTAGATTGCAAATGCAGAGACACTGCAAAAGCACTTTGACCTGCAACTGCTGTTGTTCGGCTGTAAAATAAACAGATTAGATCAAGCTTGGTATGCCGTGCAGAAAACGTGGAGTTCGGCTTACCTTTGTGTGAGATCTCTCCAGAGAAGTCGTTTCACTTAGACTCACTGGGGCAGTCCAGAGCCCTAGAGGAACCCTCTCCGAGTGGAGGACTGGAGAGACGCTGGCTGAATGAGAGATGTGTGTGTGTGTGTGTGTGTGTGTGTGTGTGTGTGTGTGTTTGCCGGCATGTGGGACAGGGAGAGAGGAAGAGGGTGGGAGGATTCCTCACCTCTCACCACATAGATTATGCAGCTGCCTGTTTATTCCTTTTCTTTCGCTCCATTTCCTTCAGTGTCTTTTAAATGAACAATGAATGTTTTCTACGTATATACAATTAACATTTTTCCTTTAAAAGATGCTGACGGAAATGGAGCGAAATGAAAAGCTGCATAGTCCCTCCCTCTCTCTCTCTCCCTCTCCCTCTCCCTCTCTCTCTCTCCCTCTCCCTCTCTCTCTCCCTCTCTCTCCCTCTCCCTCTCTCTCTC
>JBBPDB010000019.1:17874299-17884907 GCA_037974465.1 Brachypetersius altus
GACGGTACCTTGCTCAGGGTACCTCAGCGGTGCCTAGCGGTCTTGGGGATCGAACCTGGACTTTCTGGTCACAGGGCAGATGCCTTAACCACTAGGCCACCCAACTATTAAGTAAATTATCATCAAAGTCACAATAAGAGCATTTGTTCCATCAGATAACCATGTAGTTCATACTGTTCTAGACAAGCACAGGTGGTGATGGAATTTGATTCTGTTACAACAGTGAAACTGAACAGGCAGGTGGTCTTCTGAAAAGAAACTGAACCACATTTACCCCAAAACCACTTCTAAAACTTAAAAGTGCTCACATTTCCGCAGAGAACAGACGCACTAAGGTAGTTTGCAATTGGAATAGGTCACTTTTTTATTAAGTAAAAATCCAACATGAACATGTGCAGACTAAAATCAGTGTCACAAAGTCACAATTGAAGGAAAAAAAAAAAAAAGAAAAAAGTCTGCATCCTGTAAAAAAATACGTTGTCTCAAGGAAACCGCTTTCTTGTCTGTAGAGCAAACGGTTTTCGGTAAATATAACTATACCCGTGCGTATTGGATGTATCTCCTGAAAGCATGTTTAAATTAGTAACATTTCCCACCCCTCCCCACACACTTCCAACAAAAGGATGCTTTTATAAATCAAAGCATTCTTTGCAATACATCAGCATTTAAACTTTACACTGTAAATATGTATTTCAAGTCTTTTACTTTTTATTTGAACTAAAAGATTTTCCAAAAAAAAAAAAAAAAGCAAAACAAGAAAAGTAAAACAAGGAAGATTGTAGTCGGAATCAATCTTATTTCAACTCTGACTGCTCAACGCACAAACCCAAACACGCACAGAGACCTATCCTAGCGTCGATGGCGGCTGTGGCTCGAGTGGCTGCTGCCGTGGTGTTTGCTCTTGTGCGAGCGTTCGTACGACCGTGAGCGTTCCCGCCGGTCTCTGTGGTGCCCCCCGCTGCCGCTGCCCCTCTCATGCCGGTGCTTTTTGGAGCTCAGGTCAGACGACACGCGCTCTCTCTCCCTTTCTCTGTCCCGCTCTCTCTCGCGTTCCCGTGGTTTACTGCCCGAGCGTGAGCGCTTCCTCTTGTGGCTGTGGCGACTGTGGAGCTTCAGTTCATCCGAGCGCTGCTTGGACTTTAAGTGTGGCAGGAGAGGAGAAGGGGGACCATGGTTGGCATGTCGTCGTGGTGATGGGCTGCGGCTGTGCGAGTGACTTCGCGAGTGCGAGCTGTAAGAGCCTGAGCGACTGCGTCTGTTGTTGTAACTAAGAGGAAAAGAAAAGCCATTTTTAAAAGATCAAGCCAGAGAACACGCAGATACAACTATCGCAGAATTCAGTCGCGACTGCCTGTGAAGACCAAGGTGAAGTGGACCTGGGGTTGCCATTTTTCCAACGACATGGAACCACGCTGTACCACGAACAAATGTTTTTCTGTTACAAATAAAGCAACCTGAACCTAAGCCGCTTGAAGGCAGGGCTAAAAGCAGGCCGCAGCCAAGCTGACTGAATAACTGCTTTCTGATTGGTCAAACAAGGTTAAACAGGTGGTAAGACAACTGTTTATTTACTGTCTGCACAGGTATACTAACAAGCTAGCTGGGTTAGGTTTTCATGATATGGCTGAAGAATGCAGAGGGGGGAAAGTGGCCGAGTTCAAAACTTGCTACAACTTCTGTGTCACTGCAGTTCAATTTAGGTACAGCACGGTTCCTATACACCTATGGAAAAGCGCCTTTAATGAGTTCTGCGTTTGAGCTCCTGGGTTTCCGCCAGAGTATGTGACTGGAGTGGAGCGGGAGAAAAGGAGTCGAGTGCAGAAAATCGCTACGATCCGACTTTTAAAAAATCCGCGACAAGCTCCAGGCAAAACCATGCTGCTACACGCCTCACTCCGCTCCGATACTCTGGTTTCCACAAGTCCTTCATAGGAATGACATGTGGGCAAGAAAAGCATTAGTGTGGGGAAAAACTACTTACTGTCGCCTAGGAGAGCGTGATCTGGACCGGGAACGCGTTCTGGAACGCGAACGACTCCCGCTCCTGCTGTTCCGACCTAATTTACTCTCCTTCCTGAGCCTGGAAAGAAGACAGGAACACTTGAGCCAACTATCACAAGTGTATGGGACATTTCAGAACAATGCTGTCTTCTTTAAGCTCCTCAAAGTTGGCAAAGATGTGACAGAAAAACATCTCAGTTGAAGTACTCACCCGTTATGAGGACTCTTGGAGCCCTGGGGCCGATCCTCAGATTCTTTCTTCACAGTCTTCACGGCCTGAGGGTTTGGCGATTTCTCCTCAATCTTCACCACAGGGGAAGCTGTTACAAGTAACATTAATCTTTAACACAAACACTTTTCACACCTGTGTTCACAATGAAACATCAGACAATGCTAACTCAATGGTGCTCATTAAATAAAGCAAAATATAGAAACATGAAGTCTGGTGGCCTTACATGGCTTTGATCCAGGAGAAAAACCACCTAGAGTGGAAAGAGCGGGTGTGCCATCTGGGTTCAGTCCCTTAGCCTTCAGCTTAGCCTCCTGCAAAGCCACTTTTCTCTTCTCTACCTCACGCTCCAACAAATCATAGTTCGGCTGGTGGACCAAACACAGACAAATCATCAGCAAAGCAAGAGAATGGTAAATGCCAACTCCCTCCTATATAAATTTAACTTCTGCATTAAGGAATGGTCAATGAAATACTAGATAAGTCTTACTTTTTTCCTTGTGTACAGCTTCAGCGTTGTGATACAGACATCTTTTACTTCCTCCTCTGTTGCTCCAAACAGCAGGTACCAGTGTGGCCGAGATGGCAGAGGAATCTGAACAATTATAGAGAAATGAATCAGATAAACAATCTGAACCTGCTTAGGTTACATTCTAATGAAAGGCAGTCCAGACTAATCCTGCCAGCTCGTTATCAGTTACTGATGATCGATTTCAGTGTTTCTTCTGAAGCTTTAGTTATTAGGGAGTTTTTCCTTGCCACTGTCGCCGTTACTCCTGGCTTGCTCATCAGAGGCATTTCATTCACACACACACATCTATTTCACATTTATTTCTTTTGTAAAGCTGCTTTGTGACAACGACCATTGTTAAAAGCGCTATATAAATAAAATTGAATTGAATTGAATAAGTTAATGGACTTTAATTGCAATGATCAGATTCCATCCAAACACACCACTGTCCTATCACTCGAAATATATAAACATATCAGCCAATGCTGAGCTCGAATGGTAAAAAAAAAATTTTTTTTAAGTAAAACAAAAGGTATCTGAATGCAAGCAGTACCTGCAACGCTCGAGCAGCGAGGTATATACAAGCACAGGCAATGGTCTCTGCTTGAAATCTCACAAACACATTGGTGCGCAAGCTGTCGTTCATGTAGTTCCTGCAACACAGAAGGTGAACCACAACATTGCCACATTTCCCTGAGCTCCAGCCACTCTCAGTCCCCCTCCACCCTCCATGATGAAGTGCACTCATGACATGTTTAAGGAGTCTCATATTTAGCTTTGTCCATTCCCTTCCTCTCTTTCTGTCTTTAATTACTGCTCGCCTCCGCATTCACAGACATGCAGGACAAATGGAAAGCGTGTTCACACTGGAATGGTTCACTGAGGATCCTGAACACAAGCTCATGTGGGCCATGAAGAGAAGTGGGTCTGAAACTTTTACATGCAGCAAACTAAAAACAAAACTACTACCACAGCATGCATTCAAAACAGGACATTTAACCAAGAGCTACGACGCAAGCGTCCAAATTTCATCCAGTTTTGCACTAGACCTCCAAATATTAGGAGACTGTCACCTGCAACAATTAATTGACTGTCCAATGGTAAAAGCAAACGACATGGTTCACAATGTAAAGTAGGGAGGCCGGAAGAACATGTGGTCGGATGTATGGATGACAACATGCAACTCAACGTATACCAGCATGCGCTATGGGTTGAGTGGAGAGCCAAAGCCAGCTAGGACAGCAGCAGCCACCCAGTACAGACTATGTCTCAGGCAGTACAAGACTGCAGGGTAAGATTAAAATGACCAGATAAAGAGTAATTGAATGGGTAGTCCTAGACATTACAGTCCTAAACAGTTCTACAGTTACTAGAGAAGGGCTTGAATGCATTCCAACACAGACAGAAGGATAGCTGTGTATGTGTGGGGTGATGATGCACAATGATGCATTTTGCCATTTGTTGACCATTCACAGAAATGGACGACTGCTCCCAACGCACGGATGCACATTTACTCCCAAACTCCTACTTAAATCTAGCCATTTAATTGTGGATGTCTGGCTTTGCACTTGAAGTCATTCAGAGATTGAGAAAATGGGAATAGCCAAAAGGATCCTTGGAGGCAAAGCCTGAGCAGGATGGCGATCCCTGGAAAACATTTCTACAAACCACATCAGTGTGAACACACAAAAAAACAACTATTTACAAAAAAGAAAAAACCATACACCCTGAAAACAGAATACTTTGCACAACACCCATTTGCTTAAGTGGTACACTTTAAACAAAATGTGCTAGCATTCATTCTAAAACTACCTTGCCCCCCCCCATCCACCCCCACCAAAAATTTTTTTTAACTTGTAACAAAATACAAATCCTTTTGGACAACCCCAAGAAAACAAGATGATGTTGCCAGATGGGAAAGGCCCCCCTTCAGTGATTCTCGGGCAGAGAGCGCTCACTGGATTGGCCGTCTCGAGACAGGCAGCCAATGGGGGGGAGATTCCTGGGGTCATGTGGTTGGAGGAGCAGAGTTCAGAGGTTCTTTATGACACTTACCATCATGGACTACCCTTTAATCAAAGAGTAGAGAGAAAGGACAAAGTTAAACTGAGATCTCCATACCTTGCTGCATTCATGAAATTATAGACTCAAGCCACGAATAAGAAAGAAAAAAAAAGGGGGGGGGGAGACAGGTTTGAGTGAAGAAAAACAAGTCCATCAGGGTAAAAGGGGGCAGGGGGACTAGAGTAAAAAAAACTTATTTAGTAGATTAACTACACAAAGAGTGTCTAGACTCCTAAATTGAGTAAGTTTATGTGCTCACCAGGCTGTTTGCACCAATGTTTGATTCTTCTCACATTCAAGGACCTGCAGGTACATGACGATGATCTGAAAGCAAAAGACAAGGCACTTGATACCACGGTAAGATCAAAAGGTTATAAGTGATTACTTGTACAGAAGAGTGAAAAACGCAGCTGCATTTGAGCCTGATTAAATGTACATCAATGTGCATAATGCATGCATTCACACAGCTGCTTCTGAGACCAGAATTCCCAGACAGGCGCAGCCAAGCTGGTTTCATCTTGAAGAACAGGATCTATGAGACTATTAAAACTGCTTCGGTGATATGGTTCTGCTCTTCTGAGTCATAATGCTGCCAGGCTAGCTGACGTGTAATGTACTGTGTCTTTTTGACTCACCTTGTGCGGGTGTTTGACGTGAACGCAGAAACCCAACTCCTTCAAGACCCGCCGCTCAGCTTTGATCACCTGGTTTTTCGTGTTTATGTAGTTCTGATCAAGTATCAATGGACTTGAACTCCTGATTCATAAAGGGATGAAAATAAAAGTTGTTTCCCCTCAGCCCAAACATTCATCAACAAGAGACATAGTGCCTTTCTGTTTGTCTTTTTTTTTCCCCTAATGAAAGGCGTTTTCCCTTCCAACCAACTAAGGCAACAGGTCCATTTCTTGACTCCTGTGATTTCAGTAAAATACTTTCAGTCCTGCCACAAGTGATGGACAAAACACAAACTTCCCCCACATCACAGCTTCAGCTAAACTGCCCACTTTTGCACAATGAGTAATGCCCAACGGTCAGCTATACAAAAAAAGCCCAACAAAAACCACCAGCTATACAAAAACCCTGTAAACAACCAAAACAGCCATTAAAATACTACTGCCCACAACAGCCATGTATCCACAAACAAATAGACAAAACAGAAAATATTCAGTTATTCTTCACTTTTAATCCCTCAATTAAAAAAATAAATAAATAAACAGATTTCAACCTACAGTAAATGAAACGCAAACGATTCACAGGAATGAGGAGAAAAACACAGACAATTCCGTACACTCAGTAAATCTGACCTCCAAAATTAGTGTATTAATATATTCAGTTACACTATAAATGTAAACTGCAAACCTGATGGGCAAGACGAAGATTTTTAATATATAAAATGAGTGACAGACCTAAAAGCCCCAAGTTCTGATCATTACGGAGAACGGTCTTCTACCTCAGAAAGAATATGGAGGGGAAAAAAGTCTCCCTCTGGCACAAAATACTGAACTACAACCAACAACCACATTCACATTTGTTGAAACCTAAGTGATATGTCAAATATTAAACCGGCACAAACAAATTAGATGTGTTAAAGGCCAATTTTTTCCTGAAGAAAATGTCTAAAGGAACGATGGCCTCTGAACTCAATGACTAAGCAGACTTTTTTTTTTATAAAGTGCTGATAACTGCGAGTGCAAATAATATTCCAAAATATTTCCGTGCACCTGAACAACTTGTGAAAAAAAAGTTTTGCTTCTTGTCTGGTCTGATCAAAAACCAGTGCAAGACAAGTGTTTGGTGCAGACATTCCTCTTTAATGAGTGCACAGAAACAGCAAGGCCCTGTCAGGTGGAATGCTAATCTAAGCTGATTTCTGTGAAAGCTGTGACGTGAGGTGGTTTGACCGTTGTAAGCTTGTAAAAAAAATTATGCCACTCATCACCTGTGTTAGCAGAGACAGTAAAGCTTAAACTGAGATACAGGAGTCACCCAGGCGCTTCAGGACCAGCAGCCAACCTGTCGTCCCCGAATTCCCAGTGACCGCTTTCAGACCACTGGCGTCTCCCAGGGGAGCGGGTTGGGGGGGAGGGGGGGGTAAGCGACACCTCGCTCACTGTTGCCATGCCGACTGCTTCATCTCTACGTACCATTCCACATCACCCAGGCTTTGGTAAATGTAGCTGGTCGCTGTTAGTTGGTTGCAAGGGAAAAGAGAATTCAAGTTAATACCTCAGTTCTTACTCAGTTGAACAATTCCAATACCCACCCCTACCCATCTAGATTAACAATCTATCCTATTTAAACAATAACCATACTTCCACAAACAGAAAATCTGTTAAACTGAGAGACTTGTTCATGTAAGCAGTTTACTACCTTGCTGTTACTACCAATTATGACTGATGAAGAAACTGAAAAACCTTAAAATGGTTTAGAGTACAGCAAATCAAACAAAATGGCACTCAAATCAGAACATTCGAGTGTAAAAAAAAAACAAAAACATCGACTATTCACAGTAACCACATTCAGGAAATACCTGAACCATTTATGTAAAATGATGTTTAAATGTTACAAATGTTGTCAAGGTGGGAGATTGTTGCCACAAGCAACAAATAGAAGAATTATTTGAGAATTTGACAGAGTGCATGAGTAGAGCTTACCTTTTGCCTCTAATCTGTCTCAAATGGTGAAACACATTAATGACATCCCGTATTCGCCGTGGGGCTTCTTCAATCTTAGAGGCCAGATTGATACAGGCCATAGCGACAATCTGAAGGGGAAAAAAGGAAAAACAGTGAGGTAGTATGGAGTGAAGCCAATACTATGACACCATCACAGGATATTAACTATAATTTTTCTTTTTTAATCTAAGGTACATATTTGCATGCAGTTACTGTAGACCATTCTGATTACACCGTTGCCATGACAGTAAAATATCTGCTTAGTAAAGTCTTGAGCAATCCCATTAGTGTTCTCATATTTCAGCAGCACAAACACCGGCAGATCCCAATATAACACTAAATCTCAGGGATTCAAATTTGCAAGTAAATAAGAATATCGACTTCCACTGTTTTAGTGTAGTAAAAAACAGTTTGGGCATTTTCTATTCAAGCATGAGTGGTGCAATAAAGACATGTTTGGGTGAGCTCGGAGACAGCGAGCCTGGCCTTCTCGCCCAACATTAATGCCTGACTTGTAAATGCTCTACAGAAGGAATGGACGTAAATTCTTCTCAAAACCTCTCCAAAAACTTGGACAGCCTTCCAAACAAAATGGAGGCGGTTATTACTACAGAGGGGGGCATATTACAGTCAATGTATCTGAATGCAGTGTTATTAAAGCCCCGTTGTAGTGTATCTGGTCCGTTCCACCTCCATTGTAACGGGCGGACATTTAAAGCAGAAAAAGTCAGCTTTAAATGTCTGATTAGTTATACTTAGGAATGCGATAGGCGAGTTACACTGCAGGCTGGTTGTCATTTATATTTAGGGGGGGGTTAAACCTTATCTAGATACGTGATCTGAGATAGAAAGTGAAGTGTTGTGCCTCGTGTCTCGGCACTTTATGCTGTTTCTAACATGGCGGTCGGAGTTGCGTTGTGGTTACGAAGCCGGGCCTGAAAACCAAACCGACCTTACCTCAAAACTGTGCTTCACAAACGATTTAGAGTAGAAAAACCGATGGAACAGGACTTGCCCGGTCGCCATAGCCACCTGTTAAAAAAGATAAAACGCACATTTGTGAAGAAAGTCTCGTTTATTTCATGTTACGGCCTCACCCGCCGCCATTTTGTTTTTGTCTAGCAGACGTGCTAAAGCTAACGGCGGGAGAGTGCTCAAACACCGACAATAGAAATGGTATTGTTAGTTACACAAAGGTATATTTTAACTCACACATTAGTAATATATAGAGGGAAGATTGCATTAAAGCGCACTGTTGTCGTTAAGCGGGGATATAACGTTAGACGCCCAGTTAATTTCCGTCGAATAGAGTTTGAACTTCACAACGGACCCCAGAACCGCTTTCTAAATAAATAAAGAGACAGACAAGAAAGTAAACAGCCCGGGTTGCCTTGTTTTACCTGCGGCAGGCGGAGCAGGATGCCCGCGGACTGGATGAGCTCGCAGCCCAGGATACGGAGGTCGGTCTCGGTGTGAAGGTCCAGGCCGTCCAGCATAGAGGGGGTGGGAGACAGCTTGTCCTCCGGGATCAGGGAGTTGTCGATGGTCAGGAACACCTCGGAATAAACTCTGTCCCCGATCAGGATGCCCTCGCTGCTGGGGGCCGCGCCACCGGCGCTGAGAACCGGGGCTGGAGCCGGGGTAGCAGTCATCGGGACCTCCATCTGAATCAGCCCAGCAGAGGAGAGCAGGACCGCTACAACGAACACATACAGAAAAGCGTGTACCCATCCGCGATATGTAGATCCTTTCTGCTTCCTCATTCTAACTTGAGCTGTCTTATGAAGGACAGCAAGCGTAAAAATGATAATACTACTACTGCTACTACTACTAATAATAAGAAGAATAGTAATGATAATAATGTTAATACTCCTAATACTACTACTCCAAATACTAACACCATACATTGTGTTAAATAAATCGTATGACTTGGACTAATTAAAATACATATCTAAAAACGTTACTTGTTTGATTCTCCACAATCAAAGGCTCGGAAGAGAATCAACATGTTGTAAAACACCTTAATTCCAGCTTTCAGATGCATTAAACACTATGCAATAGGACGAATTTAATCATAATGTAATATAAATTACAAAAAGAGTTTACAGAGGATAACACAATGTAATGTGATGTATGATATAGTAGTCTAGTGTATTATAATGTAATGCATTAGTAATAATTCGTAATTTTGACCAAAAGCCAAAGCTCCTAATACGTCGAGACCGGGACTCGCTGGCGGTGAGGCTGTATTCCTCCGCGGTTCCGCGCCTGAAACGTGACAGTGACGTCACGCAGCCAAAGACGCACTTTCCCGGAAAAGCGTTGCGCAACAGTTCTGTGACGAAATCAGATAAAGAACACGTTTCAAACGAGACATATAGTTGTATTTCCTGAAGGAAATACAATAGCATGCAGAGCAGATAGATAAACACATAATCATGAACCGTTCGTTGCAGATACGTAAAGCTTAGAATGAACTGCATTGAAGTCAATTGTGAAAAAGTACTGGTACACTTCATTCACTCCTATTGAAAATATCGATTTTTAATTATTAATAATTTATAAAGTTTATGAGTACGAAAAATACATAGCCAGCTTGTCAGTAATAAGATCTTCGCAGCAGAGTTAGAACAAAGTTTCTAAGTTAAGAGATTTGAGCCGTATTAATCCTTAAAGAATAAAAATAAGAAGGCGTGACAATAATACTAGACAAAGCTGCATTTCCTGAAGGAAATAAGATAGCATGCAGATAGATAGACAGATACAGTGCATCCGGAAGGTATTCACAGCGCATAACATTTTGTTATGTTACAGCTTATTCCAAAATGGATTACATTCTTTTTTTTACCTCAGAATTCTTCACACAACACCCCATAATGACAACATGAAAAAAGTTTACTTTAGGTTTTTACAAATTTATTAAAAATAAAAAAAAACTGAGAAATCACCTTTACATAAGTATTCACAGCCTTTGCTCTATACTTTGTCAATGCACCTTTTGCAGCAATTACAGCCTCAAGTCTTTTTGAATATGATGCCACAAGCTTGGCACACCTATCCTTGGCCAGTTTCACCCATTCCTCTTTGCAGCACCTCTCAAGCTCCATCAGGTTGGATGGGAAGCGTCG
>JBBPDB010000019.1:17889406-17908288 GCA_037974465.1 Brachypetersius altus
TTACTTTTTGCGCTATTGTTTGTCTACCAGAAACAGGTAATGATGCTCCCCCTCCAAGGCTTCTGATTGGTCACCAAAGCTATATGGTTTATGTTTATATCGCCACCTGCTGCCTTGGCATACTCTTGACAGCGTTTTTTGCGATTGCGTGTGGACAGAGATATTTTTGAAAACACGTGGATGCAATTTAAAAAAAAAACAAAAAAAAAAAACCTAAAACGGAAAATATGTGGACATGGCCTTAGACTGCCCACAATAAAAGGCCACTCTGAAATGTGCAGTTTAATCACAGCACAATGCCACAGATGTCACAACTTTTGAGGGAGCGTGTGATTGGCCTGCTGCCTGCAGGAATGTCTACCAGGGCTATTGCCCTTGAAATTAATGTTCAATGTTTCAATGTTTTTTTTAATTTAGATTTTCTGAGATAGACCAACTCAAAGTAGCATATAATTGTGAAGTGATACAAAAATGATACATGGTTTTCAAAATTTTAAGCAGATAAATATGTGTGGTGTCCGTTTGTATTCAGTCCTCTGTACTCTGATACCCTTAATAAAATCCGGTGCAATCAATTGCCTTCAGAAGTCACCTAATTAGATGAGAGTTCACCAGTGTGTAATTTAGTCTCATTATAAATTTACCTGTTCTGTTAAGGCCTCAGTGGTTTGTTAGAAAACATTAGTGAACAGACAGCATCATGAAGACCAAGGAACTCACCAGACAGGTCAGATATAAAGTTGTAGATAAGTTTAAAGTAGGGTTAGGTTACAGAAAATTATACCAACTGTGTACATCTCCAGGATCACTGTTCAGTCCATCATGCAAAAATGGATGATCAGCTGATCTGAATTGATGGGAAGATGAATGGAGCAAAGGACTTGAGACTGGGAAGGAGATTCACATACAGTTAGAGCTACAATGGAATGGTTTAGATCAAAGAATATTCTTGTGTTAGAATGGCCCAGTCAAAGTCCAGACCTAAATCCTATTGAGCATCTGTGGCAGTACTACAACTTTGCTGTTCACAGATGCTCTCCATCCTATCTGGCTGAACTTAAACTATTTTGCAACAAAGTATGGGCAAAAAAAAAAAAACGTCTCTAGATGTGCAAAGCTGGTAGAGACATGCCCCAAAAGACTTGCAACTGTAAATGCAGTGAAAAGTGGCTCTTCAAAGTATTGACACATTGGTTGAATATAAATGCATGCCACACTTTTCAGATTTTTATTTTCTTAAAATTTGAAAACCATGTATCATTTTCATACCACTTCAGAATTATGTGCTACTTTGTGTCGGTCTGTCACTGAAAATCTCAATAAAAAACATAAGTTTGTGGTTGTAAGGTGTCAAAAAGTTCAAGGGGTATGAATTTCATAGTTTTCGCTGCCGTGTCCCTATACTTTTGCTCTGCGGCCTTCCGAGTTGCATATTTCGGTGAGGAATTTAAATTAAGAGAGGCAAATACGGGTTTACATTTACAATTTCTGCATTAAACTGAGATAAATTCAAATGAAATTAAAGTGTTCTGGGAGCATATTTGGGGGCATGTTTAGGGTTTACGCTATATGTGGGTGCTCTTGGAACGGAACCCCCGAGAAAACCGGGGATTACTATTTATCTGTCTATATATATTTATAAAGCTTTAAGAAATGAGTGGGGGCTCTTTTCTTCCTTCTTATTCTGTATCTTGTATTTTCTGAACACGCGTCTCATTCTGTTGTATTACATCATACAGTAGCAATAAACTGCTTGATAAAGCCTTACATTTTGCACAGTGCAGACTGACCCAGAAAAGGCTTTCATATCTGTACGAGCTGGAAATTGTTCATAACATCACATGCTTCCTTTTCCTGTAGTGAATATAAACATGTTTGTTATGGACATTCCTCTGGAATCGTGGTTCTGTTTGAGATGTTCACTCTTCTAACATGATATAAATAAGGAGCTCTAATCAGAAGGCGAGCAGCCAGAGAAACCAGAGAGTATGACTAACCCACGAATGGCTAACTGCTGAAGGTTAAGGTTTCCTCACTGAGGTGACTGTGTATTCTTTTGATATTGATATGAATGCAGGACATTTAATATTTCATATTGAATTATTAGTAGTAACACATTTATTAGAATATGTGAGGAACATCTACCATGGCTTTCAGGCAGCAGCATTCCTTCATTAAAAACACCACTAATAAACAGATAAAACTGTATATTGCGATTACAACACAATATTAAAGTACCCATATTGTCATTTTATATTTAAAAGCCTTGTATGCAAATAAAACATGTTATCTCCCCCCATCCATACAGACCGTTCAGCCTATAGCAGTTTACGTTGAGGTTTTAGCCCTGTGATCCCTTTTGAATGAATGGAATGAGCAATACATGGCAGCCAATGCAAATAGAGATCACTTTACTATTCTTAAAGGCATAGTAACAACAGCAGCCTGTTTAGGTCTAAGGTTAGCCATTGGTCATGTAGGAGTTATGGATTATAGTGCTCATACACAAACCCACACAAATGTCATGGGGAAAGAAGTTAAATGTAGGAAAATGTAGAATAATTTTAAAATCCATTTTAGTAATAAAAAAGAGAGTTGACCAATTTGTTGCTCTTAACAAACCCTAATTTTTGAATTGGTTGTATTTTTTTTCAGCAACAAAAGTATTTTGACTCTGGCGACTACAACATGGCAAAGGCCAAGATCAAGAACAAGCAGCTGCCGACGGCGCAGACGGAGAAGACAGAGATAACGGGGGATCACATCCCAACACCTCAGGACCTGCCCCAGAGGAAACCCTCCCTGGTGGCCAGCAAACTGGCCGGCTGACCAACACCCTGTCCACCAGCATCTGGCTCTCTGCAATGCAACATGCTGCTCTCTCACTCTTTCTCACTCTCTCTCTTTCTCTTTGTCTTTCTCATCTTCACTCATGTTTAACACTCCATGCACTCTCAAAACAGATGTGTTAAAGAAAGACGCCTACAACAATACTAACACATTTCTCATTAACTGAAGCCTTTGTGAGGCTACATAACACCTACATAAGCCTTTTGTGACAACTGGCTTTAACATACATAAACATTTTATGGCCCGGCCCAACAAGCATTAGTTAGCATAAAGTGTTGTGACAACTAGTGCTTTTTGGAATGAGCTCTTATAATGTCTATTTGGGTTTGTCTGTTGCCATGAGAGACCAGTGTAGGCATCATATAGCCTTATGTAAGCTGCTGTATAGAAAAAATGCCAAACTCTTCTGTCAAAACACACAATAGAAAACAATACAGTCTGTTATTTTCACGTGCAATTAAGAACAGCCCGTTTTATCTTTTTTAACACAGGTAGTGTGTTTTGATATATAACACCTCCAGTGTTTTGTCTCCGTCAGTGTGTCCAGAACAGAATGTGTTCATATAGATTAAATACAGACACCCACACACTACAGGCCAGACATTTGGGTCCATCCTTGGATTTAAAAAAGAAAGAATATGCTGATTTTTCCTAATTTTATTACAAGAAAACATTAGAAATTCTTAAAAGACATGTAACTGACTGTTTTTTTTTTATATTTAAAAGTCTTTAACATTATTTAACCACAAAGACTAAAACTTTTGGATTTGACAAAACATCAGGTGTGTCTTAAGTGCCCTGACATTCACTTTGTGTTGATCATGAAAAAGAAAAACATTACTCAGTTCTTCAGAATCACACAATTCCTCCTGGTTTATGTTTCATTAGAGAAAATTTCAGTCATCATCAGGGTAATGAGCCCAAACATTCTTTAAAATTGCACAAAAATCATATCCAGTCCAAAGACGAGCTTAGACAAAGACAAGTTTAGAGAAATATGTTTTGGCCTCCGCAGTCTCCAGATCTTTCATTTGGCCCCACAAGTTCCAAATGAGCGTCAAGTAACTGAGACAGGGCTGTTTGCAGGATTGAGAAGGTTTGGATACAGGTTGCTGGAAAGGATGTGGTGAATTTTTGCTGTAGTGATAGCGGATAGAGGGGTTATTTTGATTAAACTCGTACGTAACATTCATTAAACTGCGCTAACAGTGTATGTTCAAAACCAGACCCTTTTAAATGTGTTGTAATAAAAATTTGAAAGTGCAGCATATCTTTATTTGCTACAAAATCTGAGAGTGGCCTGTAGTGATTGTAAACACACGTGTATATGCCTGTGAATATGTTTAAATAGTGATTGTTAACACACTGGTTTTGAGAGTGTCTGATTTTTTCCTTGGTCTTCTGTTAATCCTCATCCATGTTCACTTTACCTCCATCTACACATACACTGAAGAGAAAAGTCTACAGGTAGTCGTGCAGGCATGGGGTCTTTATGCTCAATGGTTAAGGGGGTGGGGGGTTATAAGAGTCTTTATAAAGATTTCTATGTGCAGTAGGCGTTGTAGATGAACGTGTACATATTTGCTTGTGTCGGGAGTTAAAGCAGTGGGATTTAAAAAAAACAAAAACAAAAAAAAAACATTTTAGCAACCTTTTTTTCATTTCACATTCCCAAAGCTTAGACATGGCTTTAATGAAGGAGTGCGACCACCGATGATGTACTTGAGCTGTGCCGACTCCACATCATGAGTTCTGTCTGTTTCTGTTTGTCAACATTTCAGCTTTAAAGACCACACTGCTGTCGCAAATCCAGTTGAGAAGCATCTGGCACAGTTTCTGCAAGACTGCTTTCACAATAACAGTGGGCAATCTGGCAAAACATGACATCAGGATATGCCAATATGCATCACACTTCCTTTTTCTGAGGGCTGAGGAAAGGAATGAACAGAATGCAGTCAATTTATACAATAATGGCCGCCGTCCAATCACTTGTGTCCATTTTTATTACCGGCTTCTCTATAATTGGTCATTTTTTATGATTCATGTAGGTGTTCCTTGAGCACTGACGTCACTTATGACGCACTCAGAAAAGCATAATTTGGCTTAAAAGATCCAGATAATGATGACTCATAACAGCATCGCCCACCACTAACACCAAATAACATAAGCTTTACAGTGTGATTTGGAACACAGCCACAGCTGGAGCAGTAGTAGGAAGGGTTGTAGTTCTTACCCAGGTCCTGTAGTCAGATTTGAAGCACTACACACTAAACCGTCTGGGCCAGGATGCGCATGGGCATCTACCGCAGTCACTTTTGTGCCATTTGATTTGTAAATAAAATAGTTTTGCAAACCTGTGCATTCTCACCTTGTCTTTTTTTCATAAGATAAGAAAGAACGATTTATTTCGAAGAAACAGTTCAGTATTTTGCACAAATCTCATTTCGTATGTGTAATCCTGTCCCGATTCATGTGTTTTATTATTGTGATGGGCACAGATTGGAGTACTTCCATGAAATGATAATAAATAAGAAGCTGTGTATGATCTATGTTAATATAAAAATGATATAAGCTGGTGTACAATTAAAGTGATTTAAATCCAATTAAATGTACAAAAACTATAGAATGAAATGTGCCTCAGGAATTTGTGCTTTTGGCGCCCTCCTGTGACGAGTCGAGTGAATTGTACGAGGTGCTTCATTCAAATTTTTCACATTTTGGTGTCTGATTTAAATTTTTTCCATTTTTCTTATTTCAAAGCAATTTGTTTTGCTCAGTAATAAATAATGCTACCATAATTGAATGAACTGTTGCATATAACAACCAGCCTCAAGTCCCTGAATTATTTATAAATGAATTAGTTTAGGAGATGCAACAAATACAGCTACAACGTATGCTTCCTTTATTTGTTTGAAAATGTATGTGTTTCGTTTTTATTTGTACAATTTATTTTTATTTATATTACAATAAAAAAATCAATGAAAGCAATACAACTGCAGATCACGTGTTCTCAAGAGAACACCTAGCCCATTATATGACGCAACATATATATGGTGAAAGCAATTCTTTAAAAACTAATTAAGTATAAGAGCTCCTATTTACACTGTGTCAAAACTTTCATGGTAAAAAAAAACCAATAGAAATATATGAAAAAAACAGATCATACATGCTAACGTTAACTTATTGGAAGCCAGAAGTCACCAGATAGTGTGGTACAATTTAAGTATGGCTAATTAGTGGCTATTTATGGAATATTATAAGAACAAAAATAAAAAAGGCAATTCATTTTGCAATTGGCATTTCAATCAATTGAATAGAGACGCTGAGGGCTCGGGGGAGGTGACACGAGCTGGCAGAGGGTTGGTTAGTGGCCTCTCCCTTGTTTTAAAGCACTTTATAACAACTCACACCAACATTACATTTTAGCGGGAGGCGGGGGAGCATGGGTTCTTCTCCTTTTTTTTTTTAACTGTTCTCTGTTCGGGGCGGGGGACTGTGAGGGTGTGAGGGCCGTCCGGCCGGGGTCTGGGCTGGTGGTCTTCACTGCTGCTGCGGAGACAGGGGTGGTCTTCCTGTCTCCACAAAGGGTAAGGGTATATAGAGTATATAAGGGGAGTGTGAGTGTGTGTACTGTGTTTATTTCTTTGTGTCTATATGTGGGGCGAGTGTGTGAATATTTGTGTGCATGAGGGTGGGAATGTCTGCTTGTGTATATGTGTGCCTGTTTATCTATGTCTATTTGTCAGGTCGGGCCTTAGACTCCACCTTACTCAACATCTCAGCCCCTGCCCCACCCCCTGCCCCACCCCCTGCTCCACCACCACACCCTGCCTTTGGAGGATGCTCCCGGTGCGTTGGTGGCTTCTTGCTGTCTGGGGCTGGATGCTCAGGTGAGCACTGACTCACTCTTGGCGGTCGCTTGGCGAGGCCGGGCCCTCTGAGCCCTGCTAGGGGATGGTGGGCCCTTGGATCTCTGGGCCCAGGGACCAATCTGCCTTGGGATGGCCGACCGCCGCCAGAGCCTGCGGACCTGCCACCACGGCCCCCTTGGGTGCCTACATTGCGGACGCCGGAGGACCCCCCTTTGGTCTCTCCTCTGCCCTTTTCTGGGTGGGGTCCGCAGTTGTCCCTGCGGTGGTTCTCTTGGGACTTACGTGCCCTGGGGGACCTCTGGATGTCTGGGGCCCGGGTCTCCTACATGTCTGCTTCATGTCTTGGGGGACGGGACTGTGGTCCCCCACACACTATTAAACATTTACATGGAGGAACCTTATGAACACAACCGTGCTCAAACACACACACACAGGTGTGCACACAAGCACTTACACTGGTGTACACACAGTTGCTCACAAACACACTGTCTTCATCTGCTGTTGCTTCATACTTTGTAATATTAGTTCTGTTGCTGCTCAGTAAAATTTAACATGTTGCTGCAGTTTCTCTGCTGTTGTTTCTTCTTCTGTTTTCTCTTTTATGTCAGCAGGTATGGAAGCAGATTATCTGTTTGTTTGTTATTTCTTCTTTTTTCTCTCTCCCTCTATACTCCTTTCCCTTCCTTTCCTTTTCTTTCCTCTCTCTCCCGCCATCTGTTGACTTTCTCCCCCAATTTTTTTTTTTTGTGTTTTTGTCCCTTCCCTTTCCGTTTGCCCTGTCCGGTATTGTCTGCCAGTATACTTAATTAAAAGAGATAATAATAATAATTAAATAGTAATATTAAAATAAATAAATAAACGGCTGTGAATGATGATAGCACAGCGATACACACACATTATCTGTGTTACTGACAGTCCGGGGAAAAAAGGCAATTCAATCAATTGAATCGATTCAGTTATATTTTCAGTTATATTTTTTGTACCTGTTAGTACCTGTTAAACAATCACGCAGCCTCTAAATAATCACTGAGCCTCTAACCAATCTGTCACGGCTCGGCCAGTGGCCGGTAGGGGCTACTGTTTTGGTTTGGGTTTTGTGGCTTTTATTTTGATGTTCAGTCCATGTTTTCTGTATGTGTCCTGTATGTATTTAAGTTGGCATCGGTCCCTATGGACTGTTTATTCATGTCTGTAGCGGCCCTTGAGCCAGGTTTATTTCTGTTTTGGTTTGTTAATAAAGAGAGCACTATTATGGATGCCTGCCTTGTGCCTGTTTCCCAAGAGGTAAATCACGGAAGCGGGTTAACCCGGTCTTCCGTGACACAATCATAGATTCTCTGACCAACCACATAGCATTTAACCAGTCACAGCCTCAGACCAATCACAGCCTGTAACCAATCCCAGCCTCAGACCAATCACAGCCTGTAACCAGTCACAGCCTCAGACCAATCACAGCCTGTAACCAGTCACAGAGCCTCAAACCAATCACAGCCTGTAACCAGTCACAGAGCCTCAAACCAATCACAGCCTGTAACCAGTCACAGCCTCAGACCAATCACAGCCTGTAACCAGTCACAGAGCCTCAGACCAATCACAGCCTGTAACCAGTCACAGAGCCTCAAACCAATCACAGCCTGTAACCAATCACATAGCCTCAAACCAGTCAGCCTGTAACCAATCACATAGCCTCTAAATAATCACAGAGCCTCTAACCAAGAACAGAGTTTCTGGCAAGCTGACCAGTCACAGCTCCAGGTGAGTTACTGGGCGTTCTGATTAATCCAGGTCTTCACAGAATCCAATAAAAGTCTAATTTTTAACAGTTAAAGGTTTTGGCGAGTATTTGCATTAATGTGAGGAGATATACTTAAACGTGTTCGTTTCGTGACCTCTTAAAATCGGATTTAAAATAGGCTGTTTTTGTATCTTATTTTCCCTATAGACTGTATGGATGGGGTAGTAAACATACCATTTGAAACAATACTTACAGACTTTAATGGAAAGAACAGCTACTTCTGATCACGCCACAGCACAGTGTAAAATTCCTTCTCTACATTTAACCCATTCACCAAGAGAAGCAGGGACGCATCCGAGGAGCAGTGTCCCGGGACGGTACCTTGCTTAAGGGTACCTTAACGGTGTCACTTGCAGCACTGGGGTTCGAACCCTTCTGATCACAGGGGCAACTCCCTAACCACTAGGTCACTAGCTTTCCCAGAAAAGTGATGTGTACACAAATATATTAAAATGCATCGCAATCGATATATTTAGCAACACTCGTGTTCAGTCCGTGTCGTGCAGTTCTACTTCTAGTTGGAGGAGAACTTTGGAGGTTGGGTGGACTTCCCCTTTGAGTCAGTAAATGTGTGTGTTGGCCACCAGGCGGCGTCGCTGCCCCGTTCCTCTACCCCGCGACAGGATTCTCGATGCCCACAAATCACTTCTCACAGTGCTGCCGGAGCTCTCGTGCGCGGAGGAGAGCCTGAGGAGGCATGAGCGAGCCGAGCCGAGGAGCCGCGAGCCCGGCCACGGACTGAGCGCGCGGAGCCCGGAGATCAAAGAGCTGGACTGGACACACACACACTCTCTCTCTCACACACACACACCGACACAGCCATGGCTGCGTCCGAGCTGTACACAAAGGTAAGACTGGGTGTGATTTGGGGGGCAGCTGTTTATTCCGCGAGCCTGCGCGTGAACAGGGAGTGTTTGATTTGGGGGGGTCTTTGTTGTCAGTAATGCCCTGTAGCAGATCCTGGATCAGTGAGGTTGGAGGAGCTGCAGGTTTGGGGGCTGGTTGATGCTGAACTGATGGTTTGGGTTGATTTGGTGGAGATGTTTTAGGGGATTCTGGCAAGGCCTGCCAGTGGTTTGTCCTTCATTTGGAAGCAGAATTGCGTAGGGCGTTTTGGAGCACCTGCAGGGATAAACAGTGCAGTTTCGATGGTATTTTTATACCTTTGTGTTTTCTATCGGTCCATCTATATCTGTCTATATATATGTGTATATAATGTAATTATGACGTGAGTAGGATGTAGTATGCTTTGACGGAGCTGAATGTGCTTTTCTGCCAGGCCTTGGCTGTAGGGGATATGTATGTATGTGTGTGTGTGGTGTTGGGCGCTGGATGCAGAGACTGCAGGATGGGAGGGGGATGTTGGGTACCGCTGCTGATGCTGCCAGCGTCACCAGCGACGTCACCCTGGCGACGTGACGTCACGCCGTTGTTTTGATTCTTCTTTTTTTTTTGTAGCAGTAGCCCTGCTCAGCCTGTAGGGGTAAGCAATCATTTTATTAAGTAATTAATTTATTCATTTCCCAACCCAGAGTTACCCTTTTAGCCGGATATCCATGCCCCTGACCTTTTTATTTGGGGGGGGGGGGTCTTTTTTAATTTTTGCTGCCCTGCTCAGCCTGTAGGGGTGGCAGCATTTTTTATTCTATTTTATTTTCCTCCCTAGAATTATCCTTCGCCCAGGCTCATCGTGTGAGAAGCTTCTGCCATGTGGTCCTGGCATGTATTTATGATGGGAGGAGAAATAAAAACACTCTAATGGAGTATGCTTTTGTGGGCTGACAAGGGGAAGGATGGCAGTGAGGTCGGCGCACTTAAAGAAAGAAAGAAAGAAAGGAAAGAGCGCAGGAGTAGGTCTGTGCCCATCCCCCGTGGCAACAGCTTTTACAAGGTTAGGATCCCCCAGAGACCTGCAGGAGGAGGGTTTATGTCCAGCTGGGATTCACAGCTTGGTTGATATCTGCCCATATCCTACACACACCCAAACCTCCCCCAACCCCCAGCCAGACGTATCTATCTTGACTTGAACGATGTGCGATATGCAGATCAGCCTGTTTTATGTTCTGTGGGTGACTACATGGGTCACAGCTTTAATGTGATCCACTAAACATGTGGATAAAAGTGCAGGACATTAACCTTTCAGCACAGAGCTCAACATGGTCTCGCCGCCTGACTACTTTCCCCTAAAGCATATGTTCAACACTGAACACTTCTAACTGCTGACCAACACTGCAGGTTAATGGAGATTCAGGATTACAGGCGATACGCCGTCGTCTATACGGCTTTATATTTATACTTTTACACATCTGACCGTAAAACCTACAGTCAATTTAGAATTCCAGCTTCACCGGACATGTCTTTGGACTGTGGGAGAAACCAGAGACCCCAGAAGAAACCCATGCCACCATGAGGAGAACATGCAAACTCCACACACACAAAGTCACCACCCAGATTTGAGCCCCCAACCTTGGAGGTGTGAGGCAACAGCACTATCCACTGCACCACCGGGGGTTTTCATTCATTCTGTTGAATGTAAATGGCGTCAAAGCAATTGACCTTGCAGAGCTGTTATATAGGTACACACCTTTATAAACAGTCACTTTATCCAGTATTTATTATCTCCATTCATAACTACTATGGCACTGTAACCATAGCAACCACAGCTTGTACTGTTGTACAACAAACAATCATCATCATGTCGAACAAGTCAAAAGAGGGATACCAACATCGTGGTGATCTCGCTGATGTTTTAGCTGTTCTGCAGTCAGCTGGCACAACCGGCTGAACAGTTCACAATACTGATGAATTTTAGTATGGAACACTGGTGCACGAGCAAAAAAACTAGAACCTATTCTTCATCGTAATTGTAAAATGGCATGTTGTCTACACGATGCGTTTGAATACTGGGCTTGTTTTCTTTTGAAATAAATCACACTATTTAAAACACTCAAAAACTGCAAATTCTTTCTCCCCCAGCGTTTGGCCCCAGGGGCTTTTGACTTGACTGTTGTTGGCCTTTTGACAGTTTGCACTCTTGAATGATAAATTGTTACTCAGTCCTCTTAGCTCTCCATTCCTACACCCATCCATCCTTCCCTAAATGTGGCCTCCGCTCTCTCCATTCCTCTATCCAACCCCCCCTGCTATTTGTCCCTCCATACCGTCCATCCATCCACCCGTCTCTCCATAATACAGTGATCAGCAGTTTTTCCGTTCTCCTTTATTTTTGACCCTTTCCCCGTCTCCCCTTGAGAATTTCTATGAAATGTACAGAAAATCACCAATATGCTGTTCTGGCTGCAATCAAATCCAATTGTGCAACATCAGTATCTGACCTCACTAATGGTCACGTTCTATCAAAGCCTCACAGCAATGTTCCAACATCAGTACCTGATCTCACTAATTCTCTCGCACAATCAAATCCTCACAGCAATGTTCAGACTTTCCAGTAGAAGCTGTTACTTCAGCTACCCGCCCACTAATCACACTAATGCTCTCACACAAGCAAATCCTCACAGCAGTGTTCCAACAATAGTACCTGACCTCACTTATGCTTTCACGGCTACAATCAAATCCTTACAGCAATGTTCTGACTTTTCAGAAGGCTGTCACTGCAGCAGAGCATGTTCAAACCCCCCTGATTTTGAGGGGAAATGCTGGAGAAGTGAGGATCTATACACTGGCCAGAGTTGATCTGTTTAAAGGTGGGCGGGTCCAAGGGTTGCTGAAGGTTCGGTTTGTCAGGGTGTTGTTTTTGCAGAGCAGTCGACTCCCTGCCCTTTAGGTCATGCAGTCCTGTGCCGTGTTTATAGCGTTTCTGGAGAACACTCGCGGCTTTGTGTGTCTTCTGTGGCCAAATAAAACTCCATTGATGCAGCGAAGGAGGGGGCGGCGTCTTAACCAGCGGCATCACGGAATTCTGCACACAGTTCCTGTCTGGAACCGTGGGAGAACATCTCCTCCAGTTTCTCCTCATCATCATCATCATCAACATCATCTGTGTCCTGATCCAGGATGTTTATTAGCATCACAATTACGATGCTTTTTAGTACAGAAAAGAATTGAACGGTCTGTAAATATTGTTTGCTTCTAAATGTAGGACAGCCAATCAGAAAGGAGCATTTACATATATCAGTTTTGAAGGTACAGTTACAGAAACAACCTGTTTGATTCTGAGGGATAAACAGTGGTTGGGAACACTGTTTGATGAGTTTACAAATTAAAATTGTCCATTAAAGCACCCCATCACACCGGTGTGGAACGTTCAACACTAAACAGTGCAGGACACTCAGGAGCTCACATGCAAGAAACACACTGTTCGATGCTGTGAAACAAATCTTGTCAGTTTGCACAACTGTTTGCCACCTGACACACATTAAAGCAAAACCAGCATATGACACTGACAAGCTGTTGTTTGTATAACATGCCTTTATAAGCCATCTTTATCGATTATTTATGACCTCCCTTACTTTTCTATTACTCAAATTGCATTGTAACCATAGCAACCACAGCTCGTGCTCTACAACCACAACTTAATCATTCTGTCAATCGAGCCACGGGTCAAAGTCAAAGGAGTCACACCAACATCGAGGCGAATCTTGTCTTGCTGCCGAGTAGACATTTAGAAAAATAACGTTAAAAAATATAGATACATTTGCAACATAAAAAAACATTGTCTGGTGGTCACTGTATCCCATCTGGCTGCTCTGAAACTGCGGCTCTGCAGTCAGGCGGCGCAGCTGGAGAAAATCCGTGAACAACTCACAGCACAAAGTAACAGATTGTTGAATTTTAATGTGAAACGGGCAAAAACCTGACCGTTCCACATTAAAAAAAAAACCTCCCCACTAAGAGGTTAGTAGCCAATAGATAAATTGATTGTGGAAGTAATCATTCCTATTTGCTAGGTCGTGTCGCTGCACTACTGTTAAAAATAAGCTGATTAAGCCCAGAACTCACGCTAACACACTTACAGGAGGCTCGCCGGCCACAGAGGCTCTCATGGTGCAGAACATTGTGAACACATTCCATAATCTTGCTCCTCATTATAGGAACAATTTAAGTATTTTAGGAATTGCTGCCTTAAATTAAATGAAGTGGCCTGGTGGTAAAGAACTGGGCTGCTATTTTAATGTTCGTTTGCTGCAAACACTGCTCCTGTAATCTTTATAGAAAAGCTACCCAGCTTCATAATCTGTTTGCTAAGATGGCAGACACAACAGGTTAAAAAAAACATAGAAACGAAAAGCTTTGACCAATAGAACCTGACTTCTCAGACTGCAATCCAATCCTCACTGCAATTTTTCCACATCAGGACCTGGCACCGCTCATTCTCTTCTGGCTGCGTTCAGATCCTTACTGCAATGTTCCAAAATCGGTATCTGATCGGTACATGTCTGACGAACTGCTGTCAAATCTGCTGTAGTCTAAATAGGAAGATATATTTAAATGTGTTGATTTTGTGACATCACAAAACTTTGATATGAAAACTGCTATTTTTGTAGCTTATTTCCCTTGTAAGGACTGCATGGCTGGGGGATATAAATGTACCATTTGAATCAATATTTACAGACTTTAAGCCTTTTTAATTCCAGAAAAGTGATCACATGCGAATTGTAATATGTTGAAAGGACTCGAAATAAACAGCAGTAAAATTGCAATACGTAATATGACGCAGATCTGTTGCTGACCTTTGTTGACCTTTGTCTCTCTCCTTCGGCGAAGGATGCCATGTACTCTTTTTACAGACGCATTTCACAACAAACCTTTTATTCCCTCCCTCATGTGATCCTGAATGAGTCTGGATGCTCTGAGGAAGGCAGGAGCAATAACTGTCTCAGAGGATAAAAAGTAAACGTTGCTTAGTAGAAGCTTTCAGGGGAAGAAGAACCCAAACCAAATCTCTCAGACACGGTTATCTGTACACGTAATTTGTCTAGGACCAAGCGACCACCTTGGAAACACCCTGGAGACATCGAGTGTCTCCTCAAGAAGAAGAAGAAGAAGAAAGTGGGGCAGGCGTCGGCTTCTCATGATGAAATAGGCCGTTATTGAGACGTGAAGATGAACCAGGAGTTGGATTTTATGTTCACCAAAGTAGGTTTTCACAATTTTTTTTGGGATGTTCTTGGTTCTCTCCTTAAGATCACTGTGGTGAGGGTGTTTTCCTGCCGTTGTCGCTTGTTCTGCTGCCTCTGAGTAGTTTGAGGGTGGATGGTGGTCCTGCTTCTTCACATCCTGAAGGTCCTGCTTCTTCAGGAGACTCCTGTTGGTGTCTGATCCAGGCTAATTAATTTAGAACCAGCTCAGCATTGTTTCACTTGGACGAATGCCTGGAGAAGTGTAGCTCTTCAGACTAGGGCTGCATGATATATTTTCTGCTAATCGTTATTGCAATATTAGCCTCTGCAGTACTAAATGAGCCTCTGACCACTCAGTGTTTCTGACAGGGTGACCACAGCTCCTGGTGAGTTAAGTTGCAGAAAAGTGATGCTACGGGCACCTTTAATATTTTGAAAGGCATCAGAATCGCAATATGTAGCAGTAAAGTCGCAATGTTAGTAATTAGGTCTGTAGCAAAAAGGTCTTGGATGATATGTGGTGGTCTTCTGGCCAGTCTGGTTCCTTTTGTTGTAAGTGGTGGGTGGAAGGGCTTCATGATGTATCGTCTATTAACTGTTACCACAATATCTATTAACTGTTACCACAATATCGGTCTCTGCAATACTGATATGTAACAATTCTTCAATATGCAAATTAGCCTTTCAGCAGTCCTTACTACTATCCTCTGTAGGGTCTTGTGATCTGATGCACTACAATTTCCATTCCATACCTGGATGCAACTACAAAGAATGCTCTCTACAGTCCCTCTGTAGAATATTGTGAGAATTTGGGAAGAGGCATACTCTCTTCAGTCTCCACAGGAAGTTGAGATGCTGCTAGGCTTTCTTGGTGATATACCTGATGTTGAGGGTCCATGTGAGATTTAGCTCTAGCCTTGGCCCTAATTTTAGTCCTAGCCTTCTTACTAGCATTGGCCCCAGCTTTAGTGTTCTCTTTTGCCCTGCCATTAGCCTTAGCTTTAGTCCGAAATTTAGTACGAACCTTGGCCCTAGCTTTAGTGTATGCTTTAGTACTAGCTTTGGCCTTAGCTTTGGCCTTAATTTTGACCATAGCATTAGTCCTAGCCCTAGCTTTGGTCTTGGCTTTAGAGCTAGCTTTGGCCCTAGCTTTGGTCTTTGCTTTAGAGCTAGCTTTGGCCGTAGCTTTGGCCCTAGCTTTAGTGCTAGCATTGGTAGAGAGTCTTGCCATTGCTGAGGCTTCACTTGGCCTGGGTCGGTGCAGGAGCCATAGCTCAGGGATGGTTAGCTCAAGCTGAGGCTGTGCTCTGGAGTGCAGGGAGGGTCAGGGAAGCAGCAGCCAGCAGAGTCTCACATGAGCGTCCGTCATGTGATGGTCTGCACAGAAATGATGTGAGATTAGCAGTGTGCTAGCGCTCTTATTCTTTCTCTCCCTCTCTCTCTGTTTTTATGTGTCTCTTCCTCTCTTTTCATCCATTCTCTCTTATTTTCACTTTCTCTTTTTATTCAGTCTCTCAATATTCTGTCTCAGTATATGCATGTGTGCACATAATGTTTTCTCTATATTCTCATAATGTTTTTCTCTCTCTGGCTCTAATCTCTTAATGTTTTCCCTTTGTCTTTTCCTTAATTCTCTCTCTCTCGCTCTCTCTCTCACTCTCGCTCTCTCTCGCTGTCTCTGCCTCTCTCTGCCATTTTCCACACCTTGTTCTATAGACAGTACTAATAGGGCTCCTCTTGTGCTGCTACTAGCTAATGCTAATTAGAATCTATCTATATGTGAAAGCTAATAAAAAAAAATTAAACTTGTTTTGTCTTTTCTTCCAATCTTCATGTGTTGTTTCTCTCTTGGTTGTTGCTCTAGAGGCTTCATTCTCTTGGAACCTTCATTCCCAGTGAGATCTCTTCACCTTTATGTCAACTGAGACTCATATGGAACCAGAGAGAAAAGCTGCTCTGTGCATGCGTGACTGGCCGTCTAAAAAAATAATAATAACCACCCATTCCGAGGGCGTGTCAGCAAGGGGACGTGATGTTTGACTTCTGAAGGCGAAGCTGTGAGACTTACAGAGTTAATGCCTTAATCTACCAGTGGCTTTAAGCAGATTTACAAACGCTGTGGAGTCCTGTCCTTAAGGAGGCCCAGTTCAGAGCTCTCTACTGTGTATGGCCCTGATCACCATCGCATTATCTTGCTTAGACATGTAGCACCATAAATGCATTTTTGGCTGTTTAGCTGAGGTTGGTTGCATTCTGAATGACTGGTAATTTCCTTTATATTGTGTACATAGACACAGACATGTGTTTGGTTGGGATTTGCTGTGTTTTCCTCCACATCAGATCCAGAAGTTGTAGCAGAATACATGATGCTCGGGATGGTTGAGGGCAACAGCAGAGCTGGGTTGCTTTTCTGTGGTAGTATATAAGGTGTTGTGGTTGAAACATGTCTCTCTGGTCTGATGTTTGTATATTTAGAACATTTTATTGATAAAAATTTTTCCAGCTGTCCACATTAACACCAGACCCGACTACCTTTCTCCATCACCAGTTCTGATGTCTATTGTAAGATCTTTTAGTGCTGGACAGGGGTCAGCATGGGCCCTGACCTGTCTGCAGCTACGCAACCCCAGACTCAGCTGGACTGTATGTTCTGACCCCTTTCTACCAAAGCAACATTCTTCAGCTGGTTAATCTCCAGCAGATCTTCTGTGGGATCGCACCAGATGGGCTGGTCTTTACTCAGCCCTGGTTCTCTGGTTCTCCTTCCTTGGAGCACTTTTGGTAGGTTGGGACCACTACAGGAACCGCCCATAAGACCTTCCATTTTTAGTCATCCAGACATGACAGTTTGGTTCTTTTAAAAGTGTCTCAGTCAGTTCAATGTTGGAACCGGCTGAAAGGATCTGAGTGCCCATCTGTTCAGGAAGCAATAAAGAGGTGTAGTCTGGAGTATGAAGAGATGTGAAGAAATGAAGGGTGGCTCAAGACTACCGAGTTAATTATGTTTTTAAACCGTTTTGTATACATGCGGCTCTACTGTTTTGTTGTGCCAATCGTGATTATGACGTACGTATCATGGTTTGTGTTGTGTCTTGTGAAACAGATTCATTTTCACACCAAATCTCCATCTCCTATATAAGAAGTAGATACAGGCATGGGGTGCGTACAGACTGGGTGATGATCTGTCGGCTGTCAGAGGTGTGTGTCGAAAGGGTGGCAGGCATTTCTCCTGAACCAGTTATTACTCAGCTCCAGCGGATCTAATAAGATTCCCTGCGGTGCTGCTTTTGACTCACAGACTTTGCGAAAGCGCAGCTGGGCTCAGTTGTTTTCATAAAGGAGGTCTGGGAACATCTCTAGCTTTTCCTTTGCCTTTGTTGAGCTGTGTGCTATGCTAATGTAGCCAGGTGGATGCTCACCTATCATTTCACCCTAATGTGGGATCAGCCTGTTTATCATTTCATATAAAGCAGCTGAATAAATCATAGATAACAATGTGTGATACAGTGTCATAAACCATTAAAGCGAATGCATTTTACTTGGCAGCCCAGATTGAGGCAAGTGCCCCAATTCACTTTTGTGTCCATGTGATTGTGTTGCTTGTCTTGCCTCATTACCTGGGAAATGTAGTTTCTATTTCTATTCTTTGAGATCACATAAGAAACCCTCTAGCTAGTCTAGCTTTTCTGCTGGGTGTGAACTAGAGCTATAGACAAAATGTCATTTTTTTACGACTGCATATTGCAGTTGTTATGTCTTTCAAAATACATGGAATTAAATTTTTTTTATAGATTTTAAAAAGGTTTAAAATCTATAAATAATGTATCAAATGGTGTGTATACTCCCCACATCCATACAGGAATACACCTTTAGCAGCTAAACTGAAATTTTGTTTGGCTACATGAAGACCTCGATTCATCAGAACACCCAGTAACTCACCGGAAGCTGTGATTGGACACCCTGTCAGAAACACTGATTGGTTAGAGGCTCATTTGCATATTGCAGCCTTCTGTGACTGAGACTGATACCGCAATAATTATGAACAGGCGAAATATTTCCCAGCACTTTTTGGCAGCCCAGACTGAGGCGAGTTCCCTGATGCATTCAGGTGCCCGTGTGCTTGTATTGCTTGTTTGCCACTTTAGCTTTTGGCCTGCAGAGCTGCAGTATTTGGGCAGGAACAATAACTGAACATGAAAAGTGAAAAAGACAATCTGGTCATACGTGAACACACCACAGCACACAGTGTGAACAGCACGAAATACTTCCTCTGCATTTAACCCAT
>JBBPDB010000019.1:17924388-17956065 GCA_037974465.1 Brachypetersius altus
GTGCCTAGCGGTCTTGGGAATCGAACCCGGACTTTCTGGTCGCAGGGTGAATGCCCTAACCACTAGGCTACCAGCTGAAGCTTTCCATGGAGAACAGAAAGCTTCAGAAAAGGAGCCGCATTTCAGTTAAATCCACAAGTCTAACCGTCATGAGCCAAAGAATATGGCTGAAATAAGAATATTAAGTCTGAGCATATACAACTACAAAACATATACATATACATTACAAAACTGTACCTTCTGAACGCTTAGGCTGAGGTCAGTCTTCAGAACCTCGTTCACTTTCGTTAGCTGGTCGGTCACGTCGGGAAGCTGAGAGAAAACATCTCATTTAGATTTTTGTAGTGGAGGGAATTTGTAATAGGAACATCACCTCAGGACTGGTTATATTATATATCCTATAGGTCTTATAACTTTTGTGTGGTTTTAAGCAATTCATTTTGATATGATCATATTATAACCACTTTTTATATTATGAGTTTATGGACCGTAGAACTTCAAGAATGTTCAAACAGTACCTGACATTTAAACAAAGCTGAGAAAATGTGGTTTTCTTTGATACAGCCATTTTAAAAACTGAGAACTGCACCCCAAAGTAGGCGGCACAAAGGCTTTTCTGCATTTTATTATGTTTGTGTGGTTTCATGCAATTCATTAATATGACAATTTTATAACCCCTGTATAAAATGTTCATCTCAGTCAAGATGAATCCAAATTAAGCTGTTTTTGTAGGTTACTTTCTATTTATTGACCGTATATACTTTCAATATATTGAGTGTAGGGACTGTAGAACTGTAGAAATAGTACATGATTTAAAAAGCTGAGAAATTTGGTTTCCCATGATGTAGCTCCTTCAGTAGTAGTAAGAAAGTGACCTGCACCCCAGGATAGGTGGCGTGAAGGTCTTCTCGCATTTTATTTCCTTATAACATTTATAAAGGAACATCTATAATATTTATGTTTATGGTATTCATTAATAGGACCATTTCACAACCCTTGTCTAAAATATTCACCCCAGTCTTATTGAATCTAAAATAGGTTGTTCTGTAAGTTACTTTCTGCTTATTGACTGTACCTACATTCGGTATGGAGCTTTAGGAATGTTCAAATAGTACATGACATTTTAAATAAAGATGAGAATTTGTGTTTTTCTATGATCTAGTGAGAAAGTGAACTGCACCCCAGAGTAGTTGGCGCTAATCTGGAGCTGGGAGAGTGAGCTGCGGATGCTGAGGCAGATCTCGGCTGCGGGTGAGAGGCCGTCGGCGCAGGCGGGGTCGTTGCTGAGGGCGTTGCTGAGGCCTGCCCGCACCACGCTCAGGTTAAACTGCAGCTTCCCTGTGCCCTCCTGTAAAGCCTCTAGCGTCACACTCACGTTCTCCAGAGCCTCCTTGGTGTCCCGCATCACTGTGGGGGCGACACACAGACTGTTCCTCAGACTGAGCATGATTTATACAACATACAGGACATTATCAGAAAACATACCTTTCATTTTTTCCTTTTTAGCATTTTCATTTCATTACACTGTTGTGCAATAGTCTTAGACACCCAAAGAACCATTTATCTTGGCAGTAAGTGTGTTTTAATACTCTAACATTATAATAAATACACAAACAATAAAATAAAAATCAACAAAATTAGTTTAGTTTAAAAACAGAGGACCACAGGCCACAGTGTTTTTACATCATTCAGTTCTATCAATTAATTTCATCATTCAGTTTATTGAAGAATTGCTTAAATAAAATAGGTGTTAACTATGAACACTGGGTCCCCTTGAGAATAGGTCTTGGAATGGTTAAGCTCAAATAAAACCTTACCCATTCATTCATTTTCTGTAACCGCAATAATCCTTATTAGGGTCGCGGGAACCCGGAGCCTATCCCAGGGTCTACAGGCACGAGGCAGGGACTCAACTTGGGCGGGGCTGGACACACACACACTTCACTTAAGAATCCCCAGTTCACATGACATGCATGTCTCTGGACTGTGGGAGAAACCCGGAGACCCCGGAGGAAACCAAGTCACCACCAGGAGAAACCCCCGGAGGAGTGAAGCAACAGTCCTACCCCCTGCACCACCTCAAACCACATCCTATTGCTTAGTTTACTGCTTAGACAAATGGCTTAAACATCTCATTTTCTCAGGTGTCTAGGACTTATGCACAGTCCTGTAAGTTTAAATTCACTGACATGCAGCCATAACCGGCTAGGCTGGGGGATAATACTATTACACCTCTCAATTTAATCTTAAAAAAAAAACTTCATTCAAAATGGTAACACCGCTAACACTGAATTCGACCAATATCATGATATGAGGACCATGAAGTCATCAACTCCCTACAATACTGACCGGTTCCTACAAGCTTTCATTCGTTGTTAGCAGTGTTAGTATTTTGAGTTCAATAATCCACAGCTCAGTTATAATGTTGAAGACAGGGCTCAGGTCGGGCAGGCTCCACTGGGCAAAGGTGGTACTCAGTTACTGAGGGAGGACAAAAGCCAGGCTGAGGGGGGAGAAGGGAGGAACGTTCACTGGGGTGAGACTGGAGGGAGAACCATTCAGTATTAAGTGATGGTTACCTTTCATGGCTTTCTCCACTTTGACTAATCGGCCAAAGACAAGAGAGAATTTTTAAGACACAAATAAACTAATGAGGGAAGAACCTTTTAGCTTTATCATCAATGATCATGCACCGAGTTCAGTAAGTTCTTACTATAGGGACTGTGTTAGCGCTGGTTTAAGGATGGTTATGTTTTCTCAGCAAAATTCTGTGTCTAAACTTTCATTTGTATAGAAGTAGGGGTAAGATTTACTGTTTTTGGAAGCTGATTATCATTCAAAATTGTTGGTATTGCCTTGTTTCATTGAAATTCCTTTTTATCACTGTTTGACGCTGGAATCATCGGAAAAGTTGGAAACAGACAAAAAACTACAAATACATCATGTTAACTGAACTAGAATGGAATTTCTTACATAAGTAATCAATTACATAATGTTTCATAATTAAATAGTGCAACAGAATGGCAAAATTAGTCTGGACTTCTAATGGGTAAAAACAAATGGTGAAAACGAAATGTGTGTGTATGTGAAGAGAGAGAGAGAGAGAGAGAGAGAGAGAGAGAGAGAGGAAGAGTGAGAGAAAGAGAGAAAGATGAGAGAGAGAGAGAGAGAGAGAGAGAGAGAGAGAGAGAGAGAAAGAGAGAATACCTCCGGCCATGTTCAGTACTTCGTCTAGGGCAGGTCGCACATCTTTCCCCAGTTCCTCCTGTATCCTTCCACCCAACAACACACCTACATCTGCGTACACAGACAGCATCAAGGCCCACACGCAGGAAGCCACACACACCCTTAAAAATAAATGGTTCTAATTGGCAGCTACAAAAGAAATCAAATAGAAAGAAAAAAGTGCCTAAAAATGTCTAGGAGTCCTAGAGTTACGATGGAGATCCGTTCCTTCGACAGTCGCATGAATTCTGATGTAAGTTGAAACAAACCCTAGACAAAGTTAATTACAGATCCTAACATAAACTATAAACAGAACGATCCTAACATAAACTGTAAAAATACAAAGCAACACTAATGGAACTGTTATATAAGTGTATTCCCTCACTCATACGGCACGTTATTGCGTATTGCGTCCACATGTGTGTCGTAAACTGCCCCCTGTAGGTAGGGAATGGAAGTCACTTTGGATAAAAGTGTCTGATAAATGCCATAAATGTAAATGTAAATGTAAATGTAAATGTAAACTCGAAATGTTGTATGTCGAGACCCATGTATTTGTATTCTTTTTATTTTACATACTATATTGATTGTGGAGAAATACATTGATCCAGTGAGTCTTCTGCATTTAACCCTTTCACCTGAGTGAAGCAGTGGGCTGTTGAGTTTGGCGCCCAAGTATGGGGACTGTATCTTGATCAAGGGTACATCAGTGATGCCACTGATGTAGTCCTGGGATTCAAACCCACAGCCTTCCGATTATAGGGGCAACTCCCTAACCACCAGGACACCAGCCCAACTTTTATGGAGGTTGTTTAGCCTTTAAAACGCTTCTTAACTCTCACACAAGTGGTTCCATTACTTCAAAGAACCCTTTACTTTTACATTTAAGCATGTAGAACTGAATAAAACAGGATGCACTCACTGTCTAGGTCACAGAGCACCTGGTCCTTGGCAGTTCCATACTGAGATATAAGGAAGTCGATTTGCTGTGAGAGAGATGATAAATAAGACAGTTGTGATATTGCAGTCTCAGATTTTAAACGAATGCCACCCTCCAACATTTCCATCTCAGGTCAATCCATCTGTACCCAGTTCTAGTTATTTAAACACAACATTATCTTTTTCTTCTTGAACAATGCTGTGAACATTTGATCACTTTTGGCCACAATAGCATTAGAGGTCAGTGCTAATGTTACAACTCCTAGTAGAGATGATGATGTTCACCCAGCTTGTTTACTCTTTTGGCAAATAATGACAAATCATAGATAAACAAAACATTTTGGTTTAATAGCTTTGTGAAACAAACCTTGAAGAAATGGAATTACACCATTTTAATTGATATTTTTTTTAAGATCAAGTAGAGGAAAAAGTTGTGGAATCACTCAATACAGAGGAAAAAATTGAGAGTTATTCAATTTCCTCTACATCATTTGGCAAATCTAATAATACAAATAGTTGAAAGCAATTTGTTTGAATGTTCAGCTCTTGTTTTATGTCATACCTGTAATTTCTTTACTACAAAGCACAAAAGTGAACATCCTAAGTTTGGTGATTCCATAGATTGGAGATGAGTTTTGGATTATAAACGCAGTGTAACTCGTCCCAAAGGAGCTCCATCACAATGGGGAACACGATTTCACTGCTTCACAGCACAGTGCTGGGGTTACGGCTCTAAGCGATGCTTGGTGTTGGGTGTGGTGAACGTATGGTGAACTCAGGGCATCCTATTCTATCAGCAAAGCTTTTCTACAGAGATTATATAAGATGTTTGTGCACCACTGAATACCCGTGCCAGCTAATGGGTGCCCCACTAATTAGGGCCGTCTAGACACTTTACTGTATATCCAATCATCCATTAACCATAGTTCATTAGAGCTGCGTGATGAAGGCAGTATCTTAGCTGTTTACCGTGGGTGTGTCATTGGCGAAGGTGTGTAAATCCCTCAGGTTGCTGTTGACCAATCTCCTCATGCTCTTCAGCTGAGCGCTCAGGTGTTGATTGGCCGCGTACGCACACAGGACTCCAGCCCTGTAACCAAAGATGAAAAATAATAAACATCAATAATCCCCCTTTTCCATATGGAGCTCTCCACTCTCCAGAGGTCTCATTACAAGAGAGAAAGTCAGTAGACCAGTAATGACACATAGCAGCTGTAGATGGCAGCACTTACACACCACTACAGCTCCCCACACTTCAACACAACATTCACACTAATATCTGGAGCATAGCTGCTAACATTCTGATGTTGCTGCACTGTATCTTCTGCATAGATCATCAGTATGGCCATGCCCCCAACACTACCTCCATGGGCAGGTGGGGTAAAGTAATTTGATCCTAGGACATCTGTAATGTTTAAGACTGATTCACACCACTGACTCACTATAAATGGCTAAATGTACTGCTTTCACTCCAACAAACATGTTACATTTATTGTATGTACCTTCACCATCTTCCTTTACATTGTAATTATCCTGGGGATTTACAGATCTGTCAGCATCACCTCATAAACGATTTTACATGTTTTACTGTTCAGAATCACACACTGGAGAGCCTCAGTACTTTTCCACATAACATATATAATTTTTATCAACATGATGATTCGTATGGGATTAACACAAGACAGGGTTATTTTTTCTTTTTTTTAATTTATTTTTACAGTAGGTCAGTCCTGAGGTAGGAGTGTGCAGCATGTGAAATGACTGACAGGGTGGATTCTTGGGGTCTCTAAAGGTCACAGGTGCAAATTATATCTCATTATAAAACCATATTTTCTGACCAGTGCTTCAGACAATTATTTCGAGTGCAGAGCCTTCAGAGCCTGAGATCTTGCGGCAGTTTAGTGCACAGCGAAGGCGTAGATGGCTTTTGTAGCTCAACCTGCCATTTATCTTCAACAGGGCCTTGATCTCGCAAAGTCACTTCGGAAAAGGGGTGACTGCAGTTCTGCGAATTAAACCAGAGCAGCTTCGAGGGAAGACTGCTCTCATATACAGCTCAACATCAACTGCTACAGCTTAATTCCACTCAGTGATTAAGGTAGAACAAATTTACCACCGCCCCAGGATGCAGTGGGAGGCGTGGGTACGAAAACGCCAAATGGAGAACAGGTTTGGATGCATCTCTGATCAGGCTGGATTTTCAGTGTCGTGCTTTGGAATGAAGCAAAGACCACGGCTTATGTAACAATGTGAAAAACCATAGAGCACTTTGCGAGAACTGCGTCAGCCACATGAATCATTCACAGGGCTCGCAGAATGCAACTCTGTAATAGGCTCCTTTTAGGAGGCATCAATTTTGTGCAACACAAATGAACATGAAGAGTGAATCACTGTTTTCAGAAACTGACGAGCGATTAGATCAGCCACGGCTTCGAGGGACTCGGGTCACATGACTATGCACCATAAGAACTCCATGAAACTGTCTGCTTCTTCACTGAAGAGGAAGTGACCCGATAGGTGACCAGTTGTCTAGACCAAACTTAAAGGAAAAAGTATAATTATTCTAGAGAAATGAAAAGTCTTTGTTCCTCTGAAGCACCACTAACTAGATAGTAGTCTACTTAAACTCTTAATCTGTATAGTCAAAAGTATTGGGACACACCTTATAATTATTGAATCCAGGTGGCCCCTTACTTCCAGTGAGGGACAATCTTAATGCTTCAGCAGACCAAGACATGCTTCCAACTTTGTGGACACAGTTTGGTAAAGAACATTTTCTGTTCCAGCATGACTGTTTACAAAGCGAGCTCCATAAAGACATGGCTGAACAAGTTCAGTGTGGAAGAACAGAGCCCTGACCTTTAAGTGAAAGTGCCCTTCTGTCATACATGAACACACCAAAGCACACAGTGTGAACAGCACGAAATTCAACCTCTGTATTTAACCCATTCACCAAGTGAAGCAGGGGAGCAGTATGTAAGCAGTAGGGACAGTACCTCAGGGTACCTCAGCGGTGGCTAGCGGTCTTGGGAATTAAACCCAGACTTTCTGATCACAGGGCAAATGCCCTAACCACTACGCTACCAGTTGCCCCTCAACCACATCCATCACCTTTGGGATGAACTGGAACTGATATTGTGAGCCAGACCTCGCCCAACACCAGTGCCTGACCTCATAAATGCTCAACAGTCTTGTGGAAAGCCTTCCAAGAAGAGTAGAAGCTAGCAGCAAAAACTCAATTTCAAAGTCTATAGATTCGAATGCAATGTTAATAAAGTCCCTGTTTCGTTATGGCCATGTGTCCCAATACTTTTGTCCTTGTAATGCATATTGACATAGATATATTGTCACTGCTTATTGGAACTGGAAGAGGAAGTACAACATTTCTGTAGAACGAAATGGTTAAAGGAGAAACTGTCATTCAGTGTGGTTTGATGTGAAATGTTCTTTTCTAGAGAAAGTTACTAAATCAGAATTGTTCTCAGTGGTTGTTATAGGAACCAGACGTGTGAAGAGCTTAATGCTCGCTCACAGAAATGTATCCCATCATATGGTTATAAATAAGCTGCCTGATGCCTGAGACATGGTGTTACAATAGTTTCATCATCATCAACATTGTATGTAAAATTCTCAGAAGGTGGTGGATCAAATATCATTAACTCGATCACAGTGGTTGTTATAGGAACCAGACGTCTGAGTTTTACGCTTCTAAAAGCTCCCTCACAGAAAACAATCACATCATGTGGTTATGAATAAGTTGCCAGAGGCTGTCACGGTTCGGTCTTCAGTTGTTTTGCTGGTTTTCTATTCATGTTCTGTGCTCTTACTTTGACGTTCTGTTCTTGTGTCACGTGTCTCCTTTGTTTTCACCTGTCCTGTGTTTTACGTCTTGATTTACTGTGTATATAAGTAACAAGGGTTGTGTTCGGTTTTCCTGATGTGTCCATCGCCTCACTTTCCCTGTCTGTATCCCGTGTTTATTTCCTGTTTCTGCTCCTGGTGGCCCGTGTGCCCATTTTGCTTTCTGTAAATAAAGTCACGAACATGGAATCCTGGCTATCCGTCCGTTCCTGCGGTCCCCGAGGTAAATCGCGCCCTCGACTCGGACAATTGCAAGTTTTATTACAGTTTTATTACAGTGTAGTTTCTCTACAGGGCACCATTTGACATCAACCACCCAGTGATTTTGTTTACATCATAATTATTGAATTACCATTTGAAAAACTGGTGCAGTTCTCCAACTACTAAACAGACAACCCAGTATCCGCTGCACTAGACCCATCACTGACTCACCTGGACAAGAGATACTCATGTAAGCGTGCTGTTCATTGACTTCAGGTCAGCTGAGCAGGCTGGGCCTCAACACCTCATCTTTTCAACTAGATTTTGGACTTCCTGATGGAAAGGCCTCAGTCAGTTTGCATCAGGACCAGCTCTTTAGCAATTTGTTCTTCACACGGCTGATACATGACTGCACACCCAATGATTTTTTTTACATCATCATTACTGAAAAACTGGTGAAGTTCCCCTTTAAGGATCCAATAGAATTTTATTAATAATATGTTCAACCTTTATCTGTGTTCCCTTATCAGACTGCAACCAGACCATAAACCACACTTTGCTGGTTCTTTCATTCACTGTCCCAAAGGCACCAAAAAAAAAACAACCCATGCTCTGTGATCATCTTACTTCTGTCCTTTAAATAGTGCCCTTAACATGTTCATCTGTGCATGAAGGGTCTTTACATAAGCAGTATATGTTATGGGGTTTGCTGTAAACTGTCTCTGTAGTAAATGCAAAAGAAGAAGATCAGCTGGACCTAGATGATAAATACACACATCAGTCCTGGGGGTCTTTTTCCACAGCTCTTGGTGCTGGGCTGGGCCCTGCTGTTCACTCTGTAGTGCTCTGTTGACCCATTTGAGAGCAGTCATGGCACAAATATAACGTAGTGACTGCAGTGGACATAGAGGCCACCTTGACGGATCATTTTAATTAATCCTGGATCAAGGGGGACCATAAATTGTAATTGCTGTCCTTGGGCCAGGCACCCCAGGCTCTCCGTTGGACACGGAGGGGAGGGTGATAAATGAAAAGGTGTTACGGCACTGCTATAAGCTCGGGGCTTGAAAACAAATATTCTAATCAGCCTCTGCAGAGTGGAAAAGGCAGCACTCAGATGCTTTATGATGGGAATGAGTTTGTTACCTTTGCCTGGTTCGCTCTCTTCGGACATGGAATTCTCCTGACTTTGGTGTAGTGAAGACATGTTTGGGTTCTGAGGAGCAACTCAGAACCCAAGAGACTAGTTATGAGCAACACCAAAGCTACCCTTCCCAGCTCACTGGACCCTCTTCAACTTGATTGTTGCCCCAACCACTCAACCCCATGCACTAATGCACTAGATTTACATTTATGGCATTTATCAGACGCTTTTATCCAAAGTAACTTCCATTCCCTACCTACAGGGGGCAGTCTCTCCCTGGAGCAACTCGGGGTTAAGGGTCTTGCTCGGGGACCCAGTGGTGGTGCTGTAGGTAGGATTCGCACCCATGACCTCTTGGTCTGGGGGCAAGTGTCCTACCCACTGAGCTACCTCCACCCCAGAGATTTGTCACTGATAGTGGTGCAACGGATCAAAAAATTCACGGCTCGGATCGGATCATGGTTTTAAGTCACGGATTGGATCAGTTTTCGGATCAGCAAAAAAAAGACGAGACAGATTAAACTTTTAATTTATTTAAGTATTTTTGCCCATTAAAAACATCCCACGCAATTATATAACGACAATGTAGGGCATAATTATTTCCTTTAATGTGGACACAATCAATAACAACTTTAAAATGCAGTTTAAGGTTTTATTGCTTCTTACTTTGAACATAAAATAAAACTGTCCACAAAATCAAAAAAAGAAAGAAAGAAAGCAAAGCAGACGTGAGCTTATTATTATTATTTTTTCAAAGATGCCTAATACGTGTGGAAAACGTGAGGCGCGTCGCTTTCTCCTTCTTTCCAAAAGCGCACAGGCGCTCCGGAAGCGTTTGTCGTTGCTAAGCAACCATCAGCCGCGCGCTCCATTTCCTCCAACGAAAACCCCTTGCTGTAACTCTGCTACACGTTTTTCAACTCGACATGGCGCGGACGCGCCTGAAAAAACGTGCGCGTCGCTACCATTATGAGCGCTGCTGCCACGCATCTACATTTAAAATAATGGACTTGCGCGCGCAAAAGACGTGATATGTGAACGGCCCCTTCTCCACCATCCTTTTCCCATCAATATATTTAACGGAGAAGCCAAAATGCTCCCACACATGTGATTTAAATTATCCTGGAGGGTTCTCGAGCTCTTCCACTCCTCCACCTCCGCTGGCCATGACTATCGCTTGACAGACTGACAACTCGCACCATTCAGCGGAGCTTTTATTTTTCTTTTGGATCTTCGGATCACATGCGAGCCGAACCGTGGAGAGGGATCGGTTCGGATCACGGATCAACAGTGATCCGTTGCACCACTAGTGGCTTAATAAACAAAAACATTCCTCTGAAACTGAGAACTGTTCCTCAAGAATACATTCAATAGCCAAGAAAGTCTGGATTATTCAAAATATGAAGACGAGTGACTTCTGCATTGTACTGTACATGAGCATCATAATTCCAATGCTAAAGCTAAAGAAGCAAACCTCAGTTAACACTTGGACTGGCTGATCGGCAAGAGTGACAACTCAGCCCAGTGTACCACACAGCTGCTCTTTTATGCTGTTCAAAGAGCTCCATGTGTGCGGTGCGGACGCGGCAGCGGTGATTCAGTCTGAGGGCTATTTCTGTCTTTGCCCATGTTCTTTCCCTTTGATGATCCCTAAAAAGCAATGAAGTGTTTCTAGGGCTCTAAATGCAGCCGATAACACACACGCCTAACGTCAAACGCTGCTTTATTTAACCACAGGATAATCCAATGAAGTGCAACCCAAGGAAAACGAACAGTTCTCAATTAGCATAATGCAAACGACCCATTTCTTCACGGACTTAAATCTGTTCTTTCCCTCCTTACACACAAACACCCACCTCCTATTTTCCCTGGTTCTATTCATTACAGCTTGTTAGCAAACCTGAATATCAAGCCAGGTGAAAGTGCACCTGTGGTCAAATTAGAGATTGGTTTGGAGAACTGGTACTAAACTGGTCCCAGTTTCTGACTGAAATATGAAGAAACAGACACCAAACCCTCTGATTCTGTTGAATACCAAACCGAGACAAGCCATTTCTGTAGTTGAGACGGAAAAGGCTTTTGGAGTTGCGTAACTGAGAGCTCCTCAGAACTCCTCTTAACTTAAACAGATTACCTGAGAAAAGGACTTAGCTACATTCCAGCCAGGATCTTTTTTTACGTTCCAGGGAACTGAGGTATTTCTCCAAAGAGAGAGGAGGAGAGTCCTGGAACTGGTGTTGCTCTTTGGGAAACTGTTGTTGCTCTTTGGGAAACTGTTTGTGACAAAAGCCAACATCCAATACAGTTTGGGCCAGTTTCTAGTTTAGGATCGAAATGTAGAGTATCTAGAGGCCTACTAATGATGAAGTTCTTCAGGCATGTCGGTTTCTGAGGGAGGTGTTCGCACACAGCTTTTATCTTTTCAAAAAAACACTGACCAACAGAACAGTCCGAACATGACCCTAAGGTCCCATGAATACTGCCTCTTGCATACACTCTGTTCGGTTACATTTTTGTACACTGTACAGATCTTCTTTATTTCCTTTATATTTTATTATATTGGGTTGAGCCTATCCAAATTTCTCTTTCATTTTCTTGTTTACCTATGTATGTGACAGATAAAGAATCTTGAATCTAGAGGGGTATACAATCAAACACTCACAGCAATGTTCCAACATCAGTATCCCATCCAACCTCTCTGATGTTCTCATATAATAATATTCTCACAGCAATGTTATCCCTGAAGAGTAGACATTCCAGTTTCTTATGGAGGGCAAAAACAAAACAGCAAAATTATTCACATTTGCATAACTTCACTTAAGGACAAGGTGGTCAAAAGTGCTTAAGGGGGCCATGTACCATGCAATGAGCGCTTTGCAAGCACTGAATGTCTAAGATGAGCTAACAGTTTTGGGCTGCTTTAATCCCAATGTACCATAAATGTTTATTAATTCCGTTTGATTTTTTAACTAATGTCAAGTTTAAGGTTAGAGGTATGATGACTGTCTGGCTGCCTTTTTGAGGAGACGGCAGAATAAACCTGCCTGGCTAGGGGTGAAAATAAAACAAGTACAGAAACAGCCACTCATTCAGGAAATTAGCTCAATGAGGCCTCGCGCAGAGTGTGGCTCACAGGATGACTCACTGTCAGAGCACCTGTGTGTGTTTAGCTCTTTGCAAGGACCAAATTCGTACACTTTAGGCTGCTTTAAGCCCCCCTTTGGCCATAAAAGTGTCTTAAAATCATTACATTTTAAATGTAATAACTGAATTCAAGGTTGAAGTAAGATGTATGATGGTTTAACTGCAGGTCCTTAGAAATATATTAATAACAGTAACGTGTGTGTGCGCGCTGTGTGTGTGTAACGCAGTAACGTGTGTGTCTGAGTGAAACCGCAGTGACACATCACACCCTTCTGAAAGTCAGCGGAATCCACCCTTCTCCGTCTGAAAGTGCGCTGTGTCGAAAAGTCACATGGTGACAGCGTGAGAGACCGCAGTGACCTGGGAAACGCAAATGTCAAAGATGCAGCTAGCGCAAGGCAAAAACGTTATTATTGCAGTACATTACATCACAGAACCCTGGCTGGTGTTTTCCATCCATAACAAATTGCTAATACTACCACCTCTACTACTACTACTATTACTGTTGTTAACGTTATGAAAAGTTCCTACCAGCATAAACACTAATAATTAGAGCCCGACCGATAAAAGATTTTGAAGGCCAATACCGATACAAATATTTGTTGGTTTTAAAATCGGATATTCCGATATATATCTATATAATGGCGCAAGATTCTTATCGCGCGATAAAAAAAATATCGCCGTTAACGATATTTGAACACACTTCACCGATGAATCAGAAGCATATTATCAACAATGTTTATTTTTATCATTAGTGTTTATATAACGTACCATGCTGTGGCCAAGGTGAAGCGGGCAACACATTCACACGAAGAAATGTAAATACCCAGCAACACCTTAGGAACCACCTAGATCACGATGGCAACCATACAACCAACCTCTGCAGTTACCATAGCAACGAGCTAGCAACAATATGGCAACCACCTGCAACACCACAGTAAAAATTATGTAGCACACTAGCAACTACTTTGCAACTACCAGATACCATAGCAACCATTTCACATTTTCTCACAGAAATGCATGCTAGTTATTCTTATAATGAAGTAGCATATTTACAAAGTTCATATTATTATCATCATCACTATTATTTATATAGCACTTTTCATATGTATCACTGATTGGATGATCTGTGTAAATACCTTTATCGTTATAATTTCTTCCTTTCATGATCCAGGCTGTATTTTTTTAAAAATCTCTTCACTCGTAGTTTTAAGTTATTTCTTTTTTCCCATCTGGCTGAGATTGTCTGCAAATCCCCCCCAAATCCCCCCTGTGTGTTTTGTGTGTGGTAAAGAAACTGACTATTAATAAACACACAGGTCACTCCATCACTAAGAGAACAAGTGAACACGCGCACACACAATGCCTTCAGTGCCAGTCCTCAGCCTGCAGGTGCCTGATAAGAACTGCGGCGTTATTTCCATGTTTAGGTCTCCTGCTGCCTCAGCTGGTCTAAAGGAGCAGAAAGTAGCAGGTTTAGCACCTCTGTGATGCAACTTCACCCCACAGTACATTTAGTTTTAAAGCGATTAGCAGTCATTTTTATCCAGTGAAATGTACATGAGAGCTTTGTAGTCCAAAAAGAAAACATCCTAGACACCAGTAAAATGAGTCTTACAAATAGGAGCTGCAAGTAAACCAAGACTCTACATGAGCTGGCGTTAATTCTCCACCAGGACCCTGTCAGAACACACAGGGGAACAACCACCAGAACTCACTCACATCACACAGAAGAACAACCAAAAGAACTCTCTCAGACCACAGAAAAGAACCAACAGAAACCTCTCAGACCACAGAGAAGACAGTTTTGTTATTTGTGTTAAATTACTTAATGGCATTAACAAGTAGAAGTTCTCCTTACTGCACATGGTTGTTAAATGTTATTGCGATTTTAACCTTTGCAATACTAATACTGCAAAAAATGATCTAGCTTCTAACCAAACACGGTGTTTGACAGGGTGACCAATCATCTAGTTGAGTTATTAGGTTTTCTGATGAATCGAGGTCTTCATGAAACCCAACAAAAGTCTAATATTAAACCATTAAAAGCCTGAGGTGGTTTTAAAAAGACCCATGCTTTGCGTTTTCCTTCCATTAAATTTTTTCTGGACCTGCGTCAGTGAATCAAAATGTGATTCATAATTCATTGTGATTCATTCTTACATGATCATTTTCCAACCATAGAATAATCAGGCTGTTTTTGTTACTGTGCATTTGAGACTGAGATGATGACTGATAAATGATCATCTGCTATATGGACAAAGGTTTTGGGACACACCTGTTTCCCAACTTTGTGGACAGTTTGGGGGAAAACATTTTCTATTACAACATGACTGTGCTCCGGTGCACAAAGTAAGCACCATGAAGAAATGGATAGAGGAGTTCAGTGTGGAAGAACTTGACTGGCCTCACAGTGCCCTGACCTCAACTGGATTGGAGTATGGGAGCCAAGGCCTTCTCGTCCAACATCAGTGTATTATCTTAATACCCCACAGAACATTTTTTGCAGACCTTACAGAGTCGGACAGGGTCAGAAACCCCAAGTCTGTAAGAGAAAGCATGTCCGTCAGAAAGCAAGAGGCAGAGGTTTCCAGATGGTGTTATGATGAGTCTGTGATTTACAAATGCAGCCCCTTGTTAGCCAACCTGTTTTGTCTGACCAAGCACATTTAAGGGAACAAAGAAAACGTGTAAATGTGTCAAACTACATTTTTAATATCCACTTCAACTGTTCAGAAATCTGCTTCTGCACCATTAATGCTACCAGACAAGATGAGGCTGCATAATTTTCCCCTGAAAAAACAGCAGCAATCCACAAATCTGGAGCAGTCTGGCAATGGAAAGTTTCATGAAACAGAAGATGACTTCCTGGAGGCAGTTTAGTGGTGCCAGCCAGAAGAGGGGGGTGGGGGTGGGGGGTTGTCGTCACTGTGGTTATGATAGCAGAGACGGAGCGGGACTGCGGTTTGTTCCCACGGAAACCTTGGGCAGCCACTACAGAAGTGCTGAGTGGAAGGGAGGACAATTTTCAGAGTGGCCTGCCCCTTTTGGTGTCTATCTCGGTACCGAAAAAAAAGGAAAAAGGAGGGCTTATCCAAGCCAGACAAAAATGTCCGGACGTGTGGGGGGAGGGGTAATAGGGCGGTTTGGGGCCATGGAGTGCACTGAGGGTTTTTTCCCCTCCCTCTTTCTCTCCCTCCCCTCAAATGCCTCTGTTCATATGAAACCAGACTTCAAAAAGGCCAAAAACCAGGCTGAGCTTCATGAGTAACAGGAAAAAAACATCTGGTGCCCTCAAGACAGCCCGCCCCCTCCCCCCCAACTCCAAAAGTAGTTGATCAGTAAAGGCACATTTGGCATCTTGAATTTTTTTTTTTTCTTCAGCCAACAAGTACTTTTCCCTGCACAGCCAAGTAACACACTTGTCTGATACAGTGATCCCTAATAAATGTTTCTGACACCATGTCACACATAAAAAAGAACTTAAGTAGAAAGGCGCCAAGAAGCTGCTACTGTCAGTCCACACTTTTGGATCAAAGTTAGTTGTGCCGCATAAGTGAGTCGCCTTTAGGCTAAACTGACATTTATTTGTACGCATAGTCATTTAATGAGCTGTAAAACCTAAATGAATGATCTAGAGTTGTCTTACTGGTAGGGCAACTGTTCTTAGAGGCACAATTTAGAAAAGTAGAACCATACAGGGTCAGAAGCCACATGAGCAAGTCATTCAAAGATGACTAAGCTAACCAAACTTTTGTTTTCTGTAAGCCTCTGCTCATCAGCAATCATGAGCTCTCATAAGTATTTTAGAGGCACAAGAAAAATAACTTGCCAGAAACCACATAAGCAAGTGTATTAACGATTACTTTAAGTTAAACCAACACGTATTTGTGCACGGACACGTTTGATTTAGGTCTCGTGGCTCTTTAGCGGTCATGAGCTGGCCTATTGGTAGGGCAACTATTCTTAGAGGCGCAGCTTAAATAGCACCTCACCAAATTCTGCATCCCTATACATGGCCCAAACCAAACGAGCAAGAGAAAGCGAGCTTCTGGAACAGATCGAGAGGATCACGTGAGCACGGGAGAGGGGAGGTGATGACTAATCTAAGACACGTGTGAGTGTCTCGCAGAAGCAGCCGGTGGAATTACCATGGCTAGCGGCGTCCTAAGGCAAAAAACTCCAGCAACCTACTTTCCAAAGCGTAGTCACATCACGCTGAATGAAAAACAGCAGGAAAAAAATGCAATAAACATGCAATTCTGAGGAGCACAGAGAGTGGGACTGATTTCAAACTAACCTGAAGCCTTTATTTATTTATTTGTTTGTTTTATTTTCTAATCACTGTCAAGAAAAAAACAACACTAATTTCTCCAATACAGTAAGTTTCCAGGCGATAGAAAATGTTCTTTTTTTTATAGCGGAAGTCACTGGGGTGAAGAAAATCATAATGTTCTCATTCCAAGAAAACTATTTTCATTAAAAAGTCTTTAAAATAAATAAAGCTATAAATAACAGCTGGGGTTTATAGGATTAACCATTTAGAACTATAATATTCATGTTTCTAATTAAGCACAGCCCCACCTACTTAACTTTGATAGGACGCACTCAGATGTCTAATTTTGATTACTGACCAAAGGACATGCAGAGAAATGCAGAGCTACCAAAGGACATGCAGTTTTATTTTCAAAAATGGTAATAACTAACAGTAAGAGTGAAATTACTGGTGATCATACAAAAAAATTTAATATTCTTTAGTACATGAACAGGAAATAATTTTAATCTAATGTCTAACTGACCGCAGGAAGACAGTGATGTTTGGCCAGACCGTCACATAGATTATGGTAAAAAGCCTAAGTTGAGCACAGAGGCAGGACCTCACTTTAGGGTTGAACCATTTATCTGCGTGACACACACCCATTTCTCATAAGGCTTACAAAACAAGCTTCCTTTCACAAGAAACACTTCCTCGTGCTCAGAAACGCGCTTCATCCTTCACCTTCGGCGTGAGGTCCGAGCCTGGGAGTGAGCTTGCAGGAAGCAGAGGCTTTATTTCAGGAACTTCGACACCATTGACTTCCTCTCTCTCGCCCACCGCTCGCAAACGGACCTCCACAGCAGCTGTGAACAGAACCTAAACCAGACCTGCTAACCAGTCCTAAAACTAAACTTCTGCTTTACACCCCAATTAGAATTACAAACGAGGAAACTAGCTCTAACGACGGCCCAGACACACAGAGACAAGTACAAGAACAGCGCGTGGGCTAGAACAACCTAAATCTACTGACCAGCCAATCAAAATGTAGCATGAAAGGACATATCTATCGACAGCATTAAGAAGAAATGAAGGAACAGAGGAACAGATCCAGAGATCCTCTTCTCTGGATCTTGCTCTGCAAACATTAAAGCCACAATCGGCAGAATGCAAGTCATCTTGCTCTGTTAACGCAGCACCAGCACAGACTGATGACATTTTGTTCATCTATACTAACTTGCGTCATAGCTCCTGATTCAGTAATCAACATACAGCTACACGCTATCGCACAGCTACACGCCTTCCACACACGCCATCGCACAGCTACACGCCTTCAAGTGAAAGAGTGGGCAGCCAGCAAGGCGGCGCCCGAGGGTACCTTAAGAGTACCACTGCCAGTCCTGAGGTTTGATAACGCATAACCTTCCGATCGCAGTGACAACTACACAAGTCACCAGCATCCCCATACAGAATGTGTGTGCAAAAACTGTTGACCAGTAGGAGTAGTTTAAAACCAGCACTCACCTTGTGCGAATAGTGTGGGTCCATGATACGGGCGAGGCCAAAGTCTCCGATCTTGAGTACCAGGTCCTCCGTGTTGACGAACAGGTTAGCGGGTTTCAGGTCTCGGTGCAGGACGTTGGCCGAGTGGATGTACTTGAGGCCGCGGAGCAGCTGGTACATGAAGAGTCGGGCATGGCCCTCGGATAGAAGGCCCTGCTCCAGCACCTTGCAAAGGTCCGTCTCCATGTACTCCTGCACAATGTAGACTGAGTTGACCTCGGTCAGCGAGGTCACGTCCTCAGTCAGTCGCCGGCCACTGGGGCCCAGCGTCTCAAACACCTTGACGATGTTGTCGTGGTCAAGCCTCCGGATGATCTTGATCTCGCGGAGCGCATGCTTAACGCTCTGTGGGTCTGTCAGGATGATTTTCTTCACTGCCACCCGCTTATCACAGTCCGTGTCCACGGCGGAGAACACCAGACCATTGCCCCCGTAGCCCAGCGGCTTCAGGTCCATGTAGCGAGGGCCCAGGTCAAATCCGTGAATGTTCATGAGGCTTTCGAATTTCTCCGCCATATCCAATTTTGAATTTCTGTTTTAAACTCGGAAAAACGGCGCCTCTGGCCGCGGTTGTAATGCACTTACGTTTTTTTTTTTTTTGTTATGAAAAGGGCACCGTTTCTGATATTCTGTTTTACCTTTTGACAGAAAAAAATGCAATAACTTGTGCCGGTTTGATTTTGTTTGAAAGCAAAACAGGCAAACACACACTACCAAGGGTCTCAGTGCTTCCTTCCCCTCATGGCCAAGTGACAAGAGGACAACCTAAGTGATATATTGCCAGAATGTATCCTCATCATGTGGAAAAAAAAAAACAAAAAACAAACAGAGAAAAGACTTTTCGGGTCTCCTCAAAAACAAAAGGGAGCTTCCTTTTTTTAAATCTGGTTTTCCTAACTTCCTACACCTATAATGGAATGGACTCGGAGGCCGGTCAGTAATCTCTGTGGGTGAATGAAATAATTAAAGTGACGACCAGCACCAGCATCTTTACAGTGCCGATACATTCAGTGTACGACTCGCCCTGAGCAGCAGCATTATCCTAACGTGCTAACCAAGCACAATTTTGTTTTTAATTGAACTAAACTAAGCTTTTTTTTTTCCTTTTCTTATATCGCCTGTCCTACAGTGGCCGGTGTCCAAAAACGGGAAAGCTGGCCGACCTCAGCAGGATCGCTCTCCGTCAGTGATCAGGTGGCTCGAGCTCACCGCAGTCGCAATCAAAACTATCCTCCATTTTACACCAGGGTTTCCTGTAAGACAAACACAAAGCATAAAAACACAGATTAACAAATTTGTGTTGGTTCATTAGCAGTTCAGCTGCAAAACACAGTGTACTTTAAATACATACTGACGTATTTTTTCCTTGCATAAACCAACAATCTTCAAAAGTAACATTAATTGAAACTAATATTACATGGTTAAATGTTAAGGTTCACTTATGTCGGTTATTTTATACTTATGTTCAAACAGACCACACCGTTTTGGAGGGTAAGTAAGACAGAGAGAGAAACATTCACATGGCTATAAAACAACTCAGACTTCAGACTGTTTCCATGAGGGTGTGTGTGTAAATCCCAAATGGCTCCTATTTCTCAGTCAAGGATGACCAGAGCACAAATAGACCTCAACAGAAGGTTGTGTGTTAGTGAGAGACCCAAACTATTTCTATTACTGCTCCTCTGACAGAATAAAGCACTAATATTCCATCCATGACATAATTCCAGTTTGACAGAGTGACCAATCAGAGTGACCCCAGGTGAGTTACTGGGTGTTCTGATGAACCAAGGCCTTCATGTAATCCAACCAAAGGCTCATTTTTTAAATCATTAAAGGTGGTGGTGAATTGGTGCATGAATAATCGGGGTTAAACTGCTGTTGCTAGAATAAGGAGATTTAAATAAATATGTTGGTTTTGTGACACCTAAAGACGCTAAGCATTTTTAATTGCAAAAAAGTGAGGATACGGGCCCTGTGATATCTTGAAAGGCAATGTGCAGCAATAAAACTATAATACTGATAGGACTAGGAACTAAAGGTATCAGAACCGATAAAAAAAAACAACCCAGGATCAGTTTTTTTTTCTCCCTCCTGGGTCTTCTAGTCAGTGCCTAAACACCACAGATTCACCAGAACCAATTTCAGGTAAAATATCAATATTCCATATTTTATTTACCATTTTAGTCCCACTGATGGCAAGACATTCTGAATGCTCAAAATAAAAATGTTTCGTCATAATAAAACGTCATTACTTTTTAAAGCTTTGCAGACTCCATATTCAAACTGGATCCAACATCAACATTAAAACCAGAGCCGTACAATATGGGCAACACATTATTGATGAGAACCAAATTGAGGAGATAAAATAACCTGTCATTAGTCCCACAAGCCAGGAAATTTAGTAGTAGAATATGGGCAGTAAATACTGCTCTGTATGATTGAGATAAAAAATTGAAGAACAGACACAAACACACATTGAGGTGTGTATCTTACACCCCTAAACAAACAGAGAGAGAGAGAGAGAGAGCCCGAGCGAGAGAGACAGAGGCTGGTGGCCACGTTGCACCTCTTCAGGACGGAAATAGTAGAGCACTACCCGACCATTTTGTTGGGGGAGAAAGCTTGATTATTATGGGGCCTGTATCCAGTTAATATCACAAAGGGGCAGCTGTGAAAGTGGCGTCTGTAACTGGTGAGAACAGTGAGCTTTACAGGTTTATATTAACCCACACAATGACCTGCAGCTTTAGTCCTGCCAAAGAGGCTTAGCTGCCCAAGTCATAAGACCAGCCAACATGCCAGCTCAACCATTTAGGCCTAGCTGGCTCTCCAGCAGCCCTGACAGGCTCAATCATCAGTTTCAGAACACAACTAAAAGAGTTGGGAATTAATAGGACAATAAAATAAAACTACAATTAAAAGCCCCTCACGACACTAATCAGTTTCGTGTCGATTATCAACATCAATCGCGTTTACTTCAGTTAACCCATTTTAACCAACTTTACCAGCCCCACTTTATTCACTTTAACTACCTAAACAGAGAGAAAGTGAAACACAGTTTAGCTAGTCTGTTTACTTTTACTAGCTAAGCTAAAGCCATTCAGATGTGGTAGGGCTGGATCTGGTTGCCTTTTTTTATCCAAAAATAATCTCTAATGATTGTAAAACATGACAATACATTGTAAGATTAAATAAATAAATAATAAAACAATGATGTTTATAAATTCATATAGAGTGGTTATTCAAAACCCATTAGCCGGGCGAGCTTGTTATTTTTTGGCCAAATAAAGCCTATGACGGTTCCATCGATCATTTGAAAAATAAAAAATCATACAATTAGTCATACTTTAATGCTACGAATGAAACCGTTGCTGTTTTAAGACAGAAAATGTGTTTTCGCGGCTCCGTCCAGTCGCCATAGTTACGTAGCCGGAGAGGGAAAAAACGCTATTTTAGCCTAAAAACAACAACAGACGACCCCCATATGTCGTATAAGAACATAATATGTTGATTTACGGCCTAAATGTGCAACTATTGTCTTTAACAAGGCCAATCTGGGGGGATTTCAGCCGTACTCTTTGTTATAGGCTAAGGAACAAAAGGAGACCGTTGTTAGCAGGCTGTGCTAACGGCTAACTCAGACCAACCGACCGCCCCAAAACACGAACAGACGGAAAAACACGGACACCCAGGGCACAAACTGAGTCAAACGGGACCAGAGACGTGAAAATAATGTTTAAAAGAAGAACTCACTGTTCTCGTCCGTCTCATTTATGTTTTAAGCGAGGCTGACCGCCCTCCTCGGCTCCTTCAGTCTTAGGAGACTCGTCTAATCTCCATTCACATTATTGAAGCTCCGCAGCGTGGGCGGGGTATGCAAATTCAGCTCCGGGGACGTGGGCGGGGCATTCCGTTTATTGTGCACTACGCAACGTGGGCGGCGCATTCAAATCAGCTCAGGACTGAGTGTACCGTTTCGTGCGCCGGTGGGCGGGGAATTCAGATTACCCCCACCCACAAAAACCGTTGTGGGCGGGGCATTCAAATCAGCGCACAGCTGAGTTTAGCGTTTCGTGCGACTGTGGGTGGGATATTTAGATCATGCGCCGCATTGTGGGCGGGGAATTCAAATCAGCTCTGCCGACGGCCGAGTTTACAGTGTAGTCGAGCACAGGCGGGGAATGCAAATAAGCGTAGCCATGCCAACGTGGGCTGAGCGATCGGTTAGCTCATTCACGGAGCCGGACCAGCGCGGCAAATTCAAAACATTCAAAACACCGTGGGCTCTGCAACCATTATATTATTTAAAAATCATTCGTTTTGTCCTCCCCACTTATCCACCCGATTTGTATAAAGGAAACACGCGAGGCGCCGAGTGCAGCTCGCGCATCTGACTGTCTCCCCACCCTCGTGAAAACACTACGCTTACAGGTATATCACCACTTCTCGTCGTTACAACCCCCAACAGTACGTCCTATGTCCCACCCCCACTTTAAAATGCTTCAGACGCCCCGGCCTCACAACATAAACCAACTCCGTGACAAACAAGGTCTAAACTGTACCACGAAATGAACTTATCCAACTAACATTTACACGCAAAAATTAATTCAAGAAAACGACACTTAAATTTTATTGCATAGGTAATATTCAGGAGATAATAATAATCGATTAATTAGCAATGTGGCGTTTATGAATCCAACTTAAAATATTTTTAAACAGATAGATAGATAGACCGACAGACAGATAAATAATCCAGCAAAAAGGCTGCATTGTGCTCGCCTGCCTTTGGGGGCAGAGATCAACTACAACCGGACAAAATGTTCCCACAATCTTCAGGCTTTTTTAACCGCTTATATAATTATAATAATAAGAACATTTTCTTGCATACACATTTTCGTGGTTTAAATAATAACAGCAGCTTATACATACAAACATACATATGAATACAAGTATGTGTGTATGTGTATATGTATACATATATATATATTAAATCATATGTATACAGAACACTAGAAAACAAGCTATTGTTATTGTAATATTCTTGTGACACACATAGATTCATAGATATATATATATATAGATAGATAGATAGATAGATAGATAGATAGATAGATAGATAGATAGATAGATATTGTTGTTGAGTAGTTCCATATCTTTACCACTTTGTCTGCATTAATTACCTCACATCTCTCCACGCTGCTGTTTCTGTAGAGTCTGGTGGAAAAGCTGCAGTTCTTTAGTCCTGACTGGTTTTGATTGATGTCTTAACTCACTGCGGCTGTTCTGAGCGCACTTTTTCCTCACAGGTTCCGCAGTCTGCGCCTCTTCTGCTGTTTCACTAAAATCACTCTATCAGCACATCCTCCGACCCGCACTGACCCAAGAGCTGAGAGTTTCCAGGGTCTCTGGACCCTCCGCTGCTCGGTGAGGCTGGGGCTCCGTCAGTGCTGCGGGTCCCGCACGCAGCGCCGCGCCCCGCCCCCTGCTCTCCCCCTCCCACTCCCCACGCACCAAGACCGCATGCAATTAAATGTGACGAGACTGCGTGGAAGAAAACCACCAGAAAAACTCCACCGGCATCTAGACAGGGTTCACACCAGACACACACACACGCCGATAAACGCACAGACACGCGCGAGCACCGTGTGTCTGAACGTTCTGATGAATGAACGGCAGTGCACCAGCAGCGCAGAACGGTCAGACACGGCCCACGTGCTTCAGAGCGCTCTGCAGTAATGCGCACGCGCAGTGCGCACACAATCGTGTGTGGTGTTTATATAGATTTCAGAGTGATGATGTACACGAGTGTGTGTGTGCGTGTGTGCCAATATGTTTTCACTGTGCTGCTTTGTAAGTGTGTATCACTGTGTGGTGTTTCTATGGACACTATGATGCGGCGCAGATGTGTATTCGTGTATGTGTGAATTTGTTTGTGTAGGGTTTCAATAGCTTTCACTATGATGCAGTGCAAGTGTGTATCTTTGTGTGTGTGGTGTTTCTATTGCGTTCACTGTGATACAGAGCAAGTGTGTATCTGTGTGTGCGTGGTGTTTCTATGGCGTTCACTATGATGCAGTGCGTGTGTGTGTGTGTGTGTGTGTTTCTTTCCCTTTACTGCTTTTTGCCCACTGGTCTCCAGTAGTTTTATGAGCTTGTAGATTCTTTTCTTTTCTAGATTATTATCTAAATAAAGTTATTTTCTAAATGACTGTCTTTGCTGGTCACATACGAGCGATGAAGCTTATTTCACATCAGTTTGAGGAGTTTACCTTTTACCTCTTTTTTGGGGGGGATTTTTGCTCACGAGCTGCCTGATGTTTCCACAACTAAACAGCGCTCAGGTTTTCATCCTACAGGTCCTCACAAAAACATAAATACAGTGTCACACATATAGATTAGCACTCTATTAGACAAACTATGCAGCTAATAATAAAGTAATAATAATTAAAGACGAACTGTTTTTGTTAATATAGTTGCATATTTGACTACGGTCTCTAACTCTTCACTACAAGTGTCACAAATGAGTAGAACACACACACACACACACACACACACTAATCTGTGCAGGAATAATCTGGCTGAGCCAATGCTCACCTGCCCCCGTCTGTCTGTCTGTGCCTCTTTATATCTGTCCCTCTGTATCAGCGAAATGTCTTTCTGTCTCCTTCAGTTGCGCCAATATCGCCTTAAAGCTTTATAGCTATGCTGTAAATCAAATTTGCACTGCCCTTCCCGCTCCCCCACCCAGTGGTACTCCTAGTATTGCTAACAGTGGGTGACTATGGATAACCTGGCTAAAACCTCCCCCGATAACCAAATGCACTGGATCATCCTAGACAATAACCCCTTATCAAGTCAAGTCAGGTCAAGTAGAGCTTTGTTGTCATCCCGGCCATATACATAAAGTACACAGTGAGACGACATATCATCCTCCTCCTAGAGCATCGTTGCACCATACACAGACATCACACTCAGACAGGTCAACAGCGAGGGTCAAAAGGGGGGTGGGGGAATTCTAAATAAACCTACATATGTACATATAAATAAATGTGCTACACCTAAAAAATAAATTACATGGTGGGGACAAAGCAAGGGGGCTATAACAATACCATGTTGTATATTATTTCATATATACACACTATATAAATACACATACATTATATATACCCTGAATGACTCACTGTCACCTGCAGCTGTGGTCTTGAGCATAGCTATGGTAATATGCCTTTGCCTAACAGAGAGTGTCAGAAAGCATGAGAGTCTGTTAAGCGTGAGAATGTTCCATTTTTCCTATCCAAAATCTGCTCCTCTGTGTGAAAATGATCTGGAAATAAAGTCCTCCCAATTCACTTTGCTCCCTAGGTGTGAAAGGCGACCTCAGCCATGACCCTTTAGCGGTGACACACATGTTGCGCAATCCTGGGTTCGGGTCGCATTACAGTCATTAAGATTTCAGCAGTGGGTCACTTTCAGCAGGCCAGTCAGTCTTGGTCATTACAGGCAAGACTATAATGTTATCATGGAGTCAACAACTGTAGAACCAAACATGCACTCAACAACACCCCCCTCCAAATACAGGAAACTCTTTACCTGCCATTCTAAGATAGAGGGGGTCCTCAGGTTACGACACAGTTCTGTTCCTACGGCAGTGATGTAACCCGGATTTTGGTGTAAGTCGAAACACACACTGCCCAAGTCACTTACTGATCCTAACACTGCTGCAAAATCATAATCTAGAGCATAATAACACAAGGAACCCCTCGAGGAACCCCTGTATTATTACATTTGCTAAAGCTTTACATTTACTATGTTAACTAAATTATTACATTTCCATCTGGCAGACGGTTCTGCTGTATCAGAACTGGAACTGCCAGACACTGCAAGAGCTCCTTTCCCCAAGCAATCAGGTCCCTTTACTCACTGCCACCAAACACCTGATGACACAAATACCACAACATATTACCGATTGGACTTTAACACAGAATGCTCATTTATCGTATACAGTAACCCCCCACTTTTCACAGGGGTTATGTTCCAAGAGCACCTGCGTATAGAGAAAAAATGCATTATTGTGTTTTAGTAAAAAAACATGCCTAAAAATGCCTACTTTAATAGTGTAAACCCTAAATATGCCCCCAAATATGCTCTCAGGACACTTTAATTGCATTTTAAAAGTTTAATGCATTACCCTTAAAGAAGAGGTAAACCCGTATTAGCCTCTTTTAACTTAAAACGCTTTTGAGGAATAACATGTTAACAGCGGCCTACCTGGTAAGAATTCGTTTTGCTAACAATGGAAAATAAGGGCTAACTTGTCTAACTGAGGCAACAATGTTTTATTTTTCTGGAGGTCCGTCTTGGTTTTCGGACTCCTGGTATGTCCTACAAGGAACTCAGTCCTCCCAGTTCAAACGGAGTATACCCTTACAGTTTACAGCACAGGATGCTGAATTTCTACTGTTTCATCATATTTATGAGTAATATGGATTAAAGGTGCAGTCATCATCATCCACTTACTTTATAGGGACTTTTTATGATTTCCTGACCGTGTTTACGGCCTACGGTCATTCCCGAGGGTCATGGCAGGTCACGGGATCAGTCCAACACAAACTGGCACGGTTTATTATGCTGATTTAACTTTATTATTGCAGTTACTGCTGTTTGTCTCGCATTTAATTGGCGGCTCGCATTGGAGTATAAGTTCACTGTGTTTTATAAGTGCATGAGGAAATACTTCAGAGGTAAACAAAGTTGTTCAAAGTTGTTTTGGTGCAACATGTTGGTGAATAGAACCAGTGGTGGTGAATAGAACCAGGCGCCCACAGTGGTGGTGAATAGAACCTGGCGTCCACAGTGGTGGTGAATGGAACCCGGTGTCCACAGTGGTGGTGAATAGAACCTGGCGTCCACAGTATTGGTGAATGGAACCCGGTGTCCACAGTGGTAGTGAATGGAACCAGGCGGTGAATAGAATAGAACCTGGCGTCCACAGTGGTGGTGAATGGAACCTTGTGTCCACAGTGGTGGTGAATAGAACCCAGCGTCCACAGTGGTGGTGTATAGAACCCAGCATCCACAGTGGTGGTGATTAGAACCAGACGTCCACAGTGGTGGTGTATAGAACCCAGCGTCCACAGTGGTGGTGAATGGAACCCAGCGTCTGTTGTAATACGCAATATGTGTGCTACGTCATATGTTCCTGTGTGTACCTGCGTGTACAAGAAGCTGTTTATCTGAACATGTTGAGCACAGAGTAAAGATGTTCTTATACACTTGCAATGCTGTCTTGGTGGTGGTGAATGGAACCAGGCATCCTCAGTGGTGGTGATAGGAACCTGGCATCCTCAGTGTTGGTGATTGGAACCAGGCGTCCTCATTGGTTGTGAATAGAACCAGACGTCCAAAACATTTAAGAGCCATTTGATCTTTTGACAAACTATCACTTTCACGATGTAATTTTTCTGAGATCCTGTACAATCACCTCAGACAAACATACACACATACACACCCAGATACACACACACACACACACACACCACACACACTTCTTAAGATGTTAAGGAGCAAGGTTACAGGTCAAAGCACTGTTGGAACATTCCACAGTCCATGCTTTACATAATCTACTGAGCCGGTTAGCACGGTCCACTGGAGTGCCCCCAACACACAGACACACACTGTTGTGGTTACAGCTGAGCTCACCGGATGTTTATATTTTGTTTTCTCAACTTTATTACTGTAATAACACTGTAACTCTCGCAGTACTGTAATTATACTGTAACTCTCACTTTGTTTAAACACACGCTCTTCTCTTATTGTGCACTTGTTTACTGTGGTGTGTTTGTTTACTTTTGGTCTCAGAATGAGATTAAATGGTGCCTTTCCTTCTAACTGGAGATGTCAGTGGTTAACTGACACATTTAACCTCTTAAACCACAGCTTTATTATCCACCCATCACTCCCACAGGCATTACGTCATACAGTAATATGTGTCACAATCAGATGATTTTTACCCTTTTACCCTTTGAATATTACATTTGTTTTGTTCCAACTTCATCTTAATGTATATTTCCATTAATTTGAATATATTACATTATACTGTAAGGAAATAGGGTCACACTGTGAATCTTCCCATGTATAAAAAATCACACAAACAATAATAACAATTCCTGGTCTTCTTACTATTATTATTATTATTATTATTATTATTATTATTATTATTAGTTAATATTTAGTTAATTAGTTAGTTTGTTTATACAGGAGGAGGTAGCCCTCTGAGACTAAGGGATCATCCACATTGGCCTATTCATTACAGAATTAATACACAATAACTAATAATATCAATAATATTTTTAATAATAAATAATGACCATTGGCATTCTGAGTGCTGACAGACACATTACAGAAACACTGTCACTGTGTCATGCACTGCCTCTCACCTCCAACTCTGAATCCCACACACACACACACACACACACACAGATTGTTCCCACGCTAGCGCTCTGCCTGTTGCTGTAAAGTGGATACGAGACACTCCACATACCCATAACATACTTGGGGGGAGATGTCTGTGTGTGTGTGTGAGAGAGAGAGAGAGAGAGAGAGAGAGAGAGACAGGCAGTGTCAGGTTCTCCCAGAGAGTATTCCACCTTTCCTGTGTTTGGTTGTGTCTCTGCATGTAAATAACTTAATAACTTAATTATAACTTTGAATGAAAATTACTTCTTGTGTTTGTGTTGCTTTCTCTCATTCTGTTGCAACATGGAACCGATAACTACACAGAGAGAGAGTAAGAGAGAGAGAGAGAAAGAGAGAGAGAGCGAGGGAGAGTCTGTGTGAGAGTGAATAAGAAAGAGAGATTATGGAAGAGTGAATGAGAGAGAAAGAGGGACTATGAGAATGAGAGACAGAGAGAGAGAGAGAGATAGGTGTATGAGCCTCACTTACTGTGAATGAAGGACCTCTGGAGTGACATTGTTCACTCTGTGAGTTATTAATCCATACAGACGTGCAAAAAAAAGCAGCCCAGAGTGTTAAAGTAATATCCAGTGCATCAGTCGGAGTGTCCAGCAGTAGAAGGGTCAAGGGTCAAGTCCAGTGTGTGTGTGTGTGTGTGTGTGTGTGAGTGTGTGTGACTGACCATGTGCACTAAACTGCAGTAAGTGAGTTCTATGCTGGGTTAAATATAGGCCAAAAACAAAAGGGGCGGAGCTTTGCCTCTGTTTGGACCGGCCTGCTGCAGACTGGCCTATTACAGACCTTTACACACACACACACACACACACACACATACGCACACACACACACACACTGTTTCTCATACTCTCCCTCTCTCCCTCTCTTTGGCATTCACTTTGTGTGTGAACTTGTGTGTGTGAGAGTATGTATGCGGGTGTGTGTGAGAGTGTGTGTGTGTGAGTGTGTGTGTGTGTGTGTGTGTGTTTATATGTGTGTTGTATTGTGATCGGAGCTTGTTAAGGTGTTCTTGCACAGAAAATCTCAAAAACTAATCTCAGCGCTGAGGTGTCTGAGGTTCTTCCTGTTAAAATGTGTTAATATTTATAATAACAGTAATAATTTGATGACACCACTGAGTGGCAGGTGCTAGGTAACGTCGGTCAGCTAAATGTTAGTGATATTCTCCTGCATACAAAACAGACGGCCCTCAACCCACCCCACAATGTTCCACACCCCCCCAACCAGAAGGAGGCGCTGCAGTGTCCACAACAATATAATTTTGAAGTGACTTATTTGTGATGTTGTCTAATGTTTATTATTACAGAACTAAACATTTCCATCTATAACTAGAATGCATTTCTGCAAGAAAATGTGAAGTGTGATTGCACAGCTGCTATGGTAATTGAGGTTGTTTCTAGGTGGTTGCTATGTTGCTGCTAGGTAGTTACTAATGCTGCTAGGTGGCAACTAATACTAAAGGTTGCGCTGGTGTTGTTAGGTGGTGGCAGTTACATTCTGAAAAAAGTTTAGATGAACTTGAACTGTTTTTCTTGTTTGTTTCTGATGCAATCACACTAATAATAAAAAAAATAGCTTTAGGCTATAAAGGCTTGTGTAGCCGTCTAACCTTGGTTAGCCTTGTTAGCATCTGTCTGTCTGCAGGTCTACAAATAAAACATATAATCGTTAGTATATATCGCCTGTACTGGTCTTCAATTTTCTTCCACCCACAGTGGAACCATGATATGAGCCAGGTCTTGTCCCAAGGTGTGTGTGCTCATTACCAGGCCACACAAAACTAAACCTTCAGTGTAAACAAATATGAAAAACACTTCAAAGCAGGTTCAGTAGTGTGTTGCTTCAGTTTGTGTGTGTTTTGTTTCTTTAACATCCCTGGCAGGTTTGGATGTTTACAAGAGTCCCGAGTTATAAATGGAAAGTTTTGTCATTACACATGTTAAGGTCATCTCAGTGTGTCTGTCAGTGAATCGATCACCAAAAAGAGTTGCTTCTGCTACTCAGGGTTTGGGATTCGGGAGTCGACTCTCCGAATCTCTGGACTCAGTTACGTGAGGTGGATCACTTACAGTATCGTCACTCTACAGACAGCCCAACTATGTCAACCACACACAGACAAACACGCACACACACACACATCTCTAGGCTGGTAGGGCTTAAATTGGGCCCAGAAATGTGGTCCAAACTCAAATACAGCAGCCTTTTCTTTCTCTCATCAGAAATAAATCATCTGACTTGTTTCTCCTCACCCCCCTTTAGGAGAAATAAGAAGCAAAAAAGAAAAACGAAGTTCTTCGGCTGTTCTCTCCTGCTTCTGTGTTTTCTTTTCTTTAACAACTGCATGCCAGATGATCTTGAATTTGATCACTAAGACAAATTTCAGCCTCCTTTATAAGACAAACAGTCAGAGAAGTGAGAGAAAAGAAAGAGCATTTTAAGATCTGAAACTGGGATCAGACCGTGATTAGAGGAAGCGTGATTTTTCCTCAGGAGCTGAATTTAAGGAGTGTGAGAAAGCAAAAGGTCAGAATCTCTTATTGACGTTAAAATGAGTTCACTTATTCTGGATTTTCCTTTCATCTGAGAGGTCTTGTAGCGGGTGGCTGGGCTGGGGTGGTGGTGGGGGTGTTGTTGTCCCATTTCTCTATCATCTCTCACACAATCCAACCTCACAACCCACCCCCAACACACACACTCCACATTCAGGAACAGCAGAAAGAGTATTTGGACGCAGCTTTTGTAATCGACCGAGAGCCAGAGTGTTACACACTGTAGCCAATTTCTATGAGGAGTGTGTGTGTACGACACTGAAGAAGGGTGTGACAGCAGCTCTGCATCACACGCACATACGCACACACACACACACACACAC
>JBBPDB010000019.1:17963266-17975776 GCA_037974465.1 Brachypetersius altus
AGAGAGTCAGAGAGAGAGAGAGAGAGAGAGAGAGAGAGAGAGAGAGAGAGAGTGAGAGAGTGAGAGAGTGAGTGAGAGAGAGTAAGGGGACTAATGTAATGCTGCATCATCATGTCTGACTACCGTCACTGGGCTATAAATAAGGCTGTACTGCTCAGCAGACAAATCAACAACGCTAATTATAGAAACAATTAACTGGAAAGTAGGGGCTGAAAATTGGTCTATAAAGTTCGTATGCCACTCAGATTCACTCTGACAGAATATAATACACTATAGGAAGTACAAGGGGTGATATATTAAGAATGGTGATGAGAGGAACCGAAGGACAAAGAATAACTGACTAGGCAATTAACTGAATACTACTGATTAATTTTTTTAAATAACCATTCATAGTATTAAGCATCTTCAACAGGATTACAGTTAGAGCTGCATGTTCTGGACAAAATATCAGTATTGCGATTTTACTGCTACACACTGCCACTGTGATGCTTTCAAATAGTACATTTCTCCCCCATCAATATAGGCCATACATGGAAAATAAGCTACTAAATTGTACTTTTGCGTTATGACAAAACCAACACATTTGAACTTATCTCCTTATATCTACAGAAGTTAACCTCTGCACATTTATGCACCAATTTACCAACACCCTTAACGGTTTTGTTGGATTACACAAAGACCTTGATTCATCAGAACACCCAGTAATTCACCTGGAGCTGTGATTGGTCACCCTGTCAGGAACACTGTGACTGGTTAGAGGCTCATTTGCATATTGCAGCCTTTTGTGATATCAGCATTGCAGAGATTGTGATAATGATTACCAGGCAATATCTTGCGCAGCCCTAGGTACAGTTCCTATGTCCATAGACATAAACATCAGCCTACTGCCAATATTAAAGACTTTTTAAGAATAATAAATTATTCTCCAGATTGGTATGAAGTCAATGACTGTGACTACATATTTTGGGCTAAATTTGGCAGAAAGTGTGGTGGTGGTATGTGTTATAGGCATGAGACGGCAGGGCTGCTGAAAACTGCTGACATATTTCAGTTGTAGGAGTCAGAGACATTCTAGAACTCAGATACGCTACGGGTGTGCTCTACATATGTTACAGCTGCGCGTCTCACCTTCTCCACCATGCGTCGGAGAGTATTAATGTTTCGGATCCACCAGCCGACGCCAACAGCTCGGAGTTCGGACCACTGTGGATCGCCCCTCTGCATGGCTGGAATCATATTCAACATTTCCTCCTCTGCCTCAGAATGGAACGCCCAGGCAAAGTGACATGTAGAGACTCCTGCAGGACAGAGTTATTACTGTATCTTTATAATTGATACATGTAAATTATCTCTTTTCTGATTGGGCTTAAATATGTAAAAAAAAATTAAATTAAATTTTAAACTCAGTTTAATACATTACCCATAACGAAAATATTAAGGTAAGATCATACAGACTGTACAGTAATTCATGCATGGGCATTTTCCTTGGTATAAACAGGTAAATGCAGTAATACATTTGTGTAATTTTAGTAATAAAATACAGTAGTGGTGATCACCAATCATTTTTACAGTTCAATAAATTACTGTTCATCAGCGGCGCGTCTTATTGTAGAGACGCAGACATTTGGATGGCGACTGAGCTGAACAGCCTCTTAAGTTCATTTACAGTACAGTAATAAAACTACAGGGTTTAATTTTTGATATATCTAAGAAAGACACACGGAAAGCTGTTTGTAAAGTGCAATGCCAACATTACTAGTGGGGGTGCATCCACAAAAACTCAACGTTGGGATTAATTTATCATATAAAATCAAAACATCCTGATCGAGCACAGAAGAGGCAAGACCCTTCCAGCACACCCACTCAGTTCAAAATAATTAATACACTATTTTGTTAAAAGCCTACAGAGAATGTTGTTTATCTTTCAACAGTTTTAAAGCACTTGTTCTGAATGCACTGTATTCATGCACTTCACTCAGAATATTAAAATGCACATTCTCTTGTTTTATGAGAGAAGATATTTAATTGTATAATATTTCAGCTTTCTTGCTTTTAGGCTCTTCCCGAGTGGGGCCAAGTAAAATATTTTATTTCAAATTTTATTTTATATTGTGCATTGTTTGAATGCTAAATAACTATTTTCATAGTATTGTAACAGATTTATTCTTTTAATAATTTCATAATAATTTCTTTCTGTGTTTTGGTTTCAGTGTTTCCTCATTTTTGGTTTTGGCCAAAAAAACCCAAAAAATCATTTCAGTGCATCCCTACTATTTATGTAACAAAAAAATAGTTGTTTCTTAACAATTTAGAAGTAAAATGCGTAAAAAAAAAAATAATGTTGTGGATATTATTGAGTAAAACGGTAAGTTTGGTTCTCATATAAAAACTGCGTATGAATGGATCCACGAGTCCTGATCCCCGCAAAACTGGGGGATGTGCAGTGAGATTGTGAATGTGTTACCTTGGTGAAGTAACTGAATCCGGTAGAGGGGGGGCAGTGATGTGAGCAGACAGGTGTGTAGCCGCATCGCCAGCAGGTAGCGCAGACCACACTCATCTAGAGCCTCCCCGCCTGGAGAACACACACACACACACCCCACAAAGAAAACATTCCCATCACATGATGCTTACCCAGCAGGCCTTATTGGCCTTCAAACACACACGCAAAGCTCATGCCTGGCGAGTGATGATCTGTCATCGCTCTCAGCAAAACAAATGACTCATAATGCCTTCAACAATGATGGCTTTATCCAGCATCGTCCACCTCCTCTACTACAAAATGAAATAGCACACAGTCAGCCAAACACTCATCACAAACACTCGTTATTTGTGGGGGATGCGTTCCAAGAATACCCGCGTATAGTGAAAAAACGCGTTGTTGTGTTTCCAAAAATGCCTATTTCTATGGTGTAAACCCTAAATGTGCCCACAAATATGCTCCCAGAACACTTTATTTAAATATAAAATATAAAATATAAAGATAAACCTGTATCCATAATGTACAGTTTACACTGAACTCCTGCAGTGCTAGAATGTAAATACAGATATTACAGACTGCCCTGTAATTCATACACAGGCATTTTCTTTTCTTTTGTATAAGTAGGGTAAATACAGTAATAATTGAATGTATTTTTTTTACTAATAAAAACACAGTAAAATGTAGGAGTAATCACTAATCATTTTTACAGTTCAATAATCTACTATTCATCTGGCGGCGAGTTGTATTGTAATAATACTTGGCACTATAATACATGAATCATATATAGCCACGAAATAAAATATTCTATCTGCTGTTTCCATTAAGGGTAATGTACTAAACTGTGTTTAGAATGAAATTAAAGTGTTTTGAGAGCATATTTGGGGGCATTTTTAGGGTTTACACTGTAAAAATATTTTTTCTGTGTGTGCGGATTGGATTTCTTTTTATGTTTTCGGTAAATTATATATTTTTAATCATTTAGAACTAAAAAAACTAATAAAAACATATTGCCACGAAAAATGCAAAAAATATTTGCAGTTTCTGTGTAGTTGTGGAGATTTCCGCGTCAGTTTGGTTCTCATAAAAAATCTGCATGTGACTGGATCCGCAAGTCCTGATCCGAGTAAAATGGGAGATTATTGTATCACTGTTTCACTGTTTGAGACACTCCTCAAAACCCAAAAAGGTTTGAACACCACAACAGAATGCTGAAGAAACGTGAATGATTCAGGAGCACAGTTTAAGAGTAAAGGACAGCGTGAGAAGAGTTAAGAGGGGATGGCTTTGAGGGCTTTAGGGGAGACGGTGAAGAGTCTCATTGTGCACTTGCTGCATATCCCTGGAAAGGCTTGGACACACCCCTCACTGTCCCTGAACCTCCTCGGCTCAGTCTTTACCTCCTCTACAAGACTAAATAAATATGATTGGATCTGCTCTGTTATAGGTAGACATGAAGAACTTGATAAAGAGTCTGCTTTGTTTAATTATACCAGTGTCGATTGTAGCATGTCTAGAATAAACAGTGCAGACAGATAAGCAAGAGGATATTGGAGCACTAAGTTCATTTAAAGAGATATTTAAAACCCCTCTGGAACATGGACTGCACTGTTATTATTATTATTATTATTATTATTATTATTATTATTATTATTATTATTATTATTATGTAATAGAGCTGCACAGACAAAATATTTATTTTTGGAATTTCACTGCTACTTATTGCAATTCCGATGCTTTTCAAGATATTAAAGGGTTTTGTTCATCACCTTTCTGAAATTGGTAAACGATGTTTCAATATTGGTATCACAGAAGGCAATATGAAATTTTTTTTTCTATATCAATCACAGCTCCAGGTCAGTTACAGCCAGGTGATCTGGTGATCAAGGTAATCTATCAAAAGTCTAATTTTTCACCATTAAAGGTGCTGGTGAATCAATACATGAATGTTCAGGGCTAAATGTACTGGTTTTGTAACATCTCAAAAACTGATTAAAAATTTGAACACGTTTATACAGATTTGAATACAAATTTGGACACGTTTTAATTCCAGAAAAGTGATGATATGGGTCCCTTAGCATTTTCATTGCATTAAGTAAATTGCAGCCCATATCTTGCAGCTGTATGTAAAACCATTCGATAGGGAAGGACTAACTCACCTGTGTATTGCTTATCGGTGGCTCCTCCCACCTCGGCACTGGTGGTTGCCACAGTATCGGCGAGCGCTACCAGGAACATCTGCTCCAGACGTGTGAGTCCAGGCAGGCTGGAGTGCATTAGGTGAGAGGACAGCACCTGAGCGTGTTCTGGGCCAAAGTAGGTCGGCCCGTACTGAGACAGGTTTATCACTCGGGTCTTCCTCTCCGGCTTCTCGGACGCAAAGCTGACAAAATCATCCGTGGTGACCGCCTGAACTTGGAAGAGGTCAGCGTACTGATCTTCTGAAGACTTCTGAACCTCTCGCTCTTGACCCTTCACTCCTTTACCCACCTCATCCGCCGTCTTATAGGAGGTGTCCAGGTCCGCAGAGAGCAGAGCATAAAGAGGTAAGGGTGGGATGGAGTTAATTTCAGTATAATCACGCCCGCCATCTCGTCCAGCAACAATAGTGTCCTTGCCTGTGCTCCCGGTAACGCTGATCGTCCTGGACAGGTGTCTCCTGGCTCCACCCTCACCTGCCTCCACATCTCTCACCACGGCGACCTCCCCGGCAATGCATTTAACCAAGTGTGAAAGAATAGCCTTTGCCCGCCTGACCTTGCCCAGGTCCATCAGCTCTAGCAACTGGGTGGGATGGTACTGTGGAAGTGTTGGAGATAGAGAATGGGCCGCTTCAAACAGACCACCATCCTGAATGACCGCAGGAACCCGTAAAACGTCATCAATTGCAGTGCCGCTCTCAAATACACTCTTAGATCGCCCGCGGCTCTCGGCTGGAACAGAAGTCGAGCGGCTGCCGTCGTCCGGAGAAGTGATGCAGTTGTCTTCGTGATCACCAGGTTTTTTGTCCTGGTGCCACTGAGCATAAACGTGCATTTCGCAGTCCATGCCGATCACTAAGATACCGTCCCGCACCCAGGACAACGACACTGGAAGCGACGGCGTACCGTCCACGGAGGAAACCAAATCCACCATACGCAGAAGAACCCACCTGGAACGAACGCCCTGCTTTACGCTGCCTCCTAGTGGAAGAGTGATCACCGCCATGCCGTCCTTGCCTCCTGTCTGCTCTGTGACAATGCCAGAGATTCGGCCATACATCAGGATGTTAGAACCCACTCCGACGGTCAGGATGTGAGAACCGTCCTCCTTCGACAGCCAGTCAAGGTGCACAAAGTGCTTGATGTTAGGACTGTCTTTGGTTACAAACAGGTCGGACTTGCTGTAAACCACCAGATTGCTGTCCACACTCACCCTGGAGTCCAGGGCACACGCAGGTTTGCTGAAGTCGTCCAGGTGAATGGTTTGCTCTAAAACCCACTCTGAGCCGCCTGTTGACTCGCACTCATAGATGGACACGTGCATGGAGAAGTCTTTGGACGATCTGCCCTCGTTACAAAGCACAGGCTGCTTGAAGGAAACAGCCAGACGGCCGGTGTAGGAACAGCTGACTGCTACAGGCCGACCAGAAACAGTGAGTGCGCTGTTGTTGTCCTCTTCCTCGTTCAGCAGGCACCACGGCTCCCAGCAGTAGGAGCGCATCTCCTCCTGGTCTGGGGCTGATGGGTCTGTTTCCACAGCACACCTCCAGAAACGCACGTGGCCATCTGAACAGGTGGTCACAAGCAGGTACAGTGCCAGACACACAGGGTAAATCGGAGAGGAGCTCAGGTGACCTATGGGAACAAAAACACAAAACAACTCACACTGGGGAAGCTGGAAGCCTAGTGGTTAGGGCATTTGCCCTGTGATCAGTGAGTCATGGGTTCGATGCCCAAGCCTGCTAAGCACCACTGAGGTACCCTTGAGCAAGATACCATCCCCACACACTGCTCCTCAGGCGATGCGTTTCTGGCTGCCCGCTGCTTCACTTGGTGAATGGGTTAAATGCAGCGGAAGAATTTCGTGCTGTTCACACTGTGTGCTGTGGTGTGTTCATGTATGACAGAATAGTCACTTTCACTTCACTTTTTTCACGCACACTGAGCACCAAAAATTAAACACATGGTTTTTAAACCTTGAATGTTTCTAAATTATTTTTGGAATAGTAGGTAAGTAAAGTACCGATACTAAACTGTAAATCTAACCACACATGTTTATAAGTACAGAGAGAGATATTTAATTATACTCATTTATATTTAATTTAATTTTTAAAAGGCAATTATGTAGGGCCTTGTTTTGCAGAACGGAAAATAAATGTATTTAAATATCTGCAATGTTTGTCATTTTTGACAACTGAAGATAAATCTGTTGATACAGAGAGAGAATTAAACGTAAATGGAATTAATTTGGTATAGAACTAATTGAGGTAATATGTATACATAACTACACAGCGTGAACCAAAACAATTAGGAAAACAACAATAATTTCCATACATTGTTGATGTCACAGTTGTATTAAAAATACAGTATTTTAGTCAATTTGTAAAAAAGAAAACTAATGTTTTCTGTGTCTCTGGCTTGTGCACCCTGATGCTGTTTGTACCTGCAGAGGGTGTTGCTCGGATGACCTCCACACCAGGAGGGAGCTCCAGCCTATGGCTACAGACGAGTTTGGAGCTGAGGATGAGTTTACTGGCAGACTGCAGGTTAGCTGAGGAAGAAGAGCGAGGAAGTGGGCTGTGACCTGGAGTCGTTTCTGGAGAGGAGTCTGCATTATTGAATGCATGTGGAACCATCAGCTGGTTCTGAAATGGCTGCGCATGGGCCGGTTCTTCTACAGAGACACAGAGAGATAATCATTATATACTGTATATACACACATATATCATTAACAAACACACACACCAAAGCCTTGAAGCACCCCTTAATTCTTTATATTTTACTTTCTAACCACTCAGCATTGAGCACCACAAGTACACTGATCACCACCTGATCATCTGGAATCATCTATGTCTATTTCTTTACTGGTTCAGGACTTTGTTATGCTTTGTTATGGTAGGCCACTGTGTGGCTCAACAAAAAACCATTCCTCCATTCCTTGACGGTACTCTTTCTTTTCAATCTCAACTCAACAATATTATCCGATCTACATATTTTCAACTTCGTAATATCAACCGTCTCCGTCCCTCTCTTACCCCCCACACTGCTGCCGTCCTCCTTCACAGTCTCGTCACTTCTCATATGGATTAATGTAATTCCCTGCTTTTCGGTCTTCCTCAAAAAACTCTCCACAAGCTTCAAATGGCCCAGAATTCAGCCACCCGCATCATTACAAGAATTGCATCTGTCCATCAAATAACTCCAAAACGTTGCAGCAGCTCCACTGTTAAATTTCCCAGTTAAATTTCGGCTTGAATTTTAAATGATTCTTTTAACCTTCAAGACCATTCAAGGCCTTGCCCCTCCATATTTATCTGACCTCCTTCATATCGCCACTCCCTCTCGTACCCTCAGATCATCCTCCTCCATCCACTTAACTGTCCCTTCTGCCCATCTTACCACTAGGGGGAGCAGAGCTTTCAGCCGCTCTGCCCCCCGGCTATGGAACTCACTACCACCGACCTCAGAAACATCAATTCACTATTAGACTTTAAATCCACACTCAAAACGCATCTGTTCAAGCGCTTTCTCGCTCTGATTCTTTTCTTGTCTGTAATTATTATTATTTTTTTTTTGTTGTTTTATTTGATTTTTTTCTTTACGGTTTGTAGCACTTGTTTTATTGTACGGTGTCCTTGTGTGCGAGAAAGGCATCTTTAAATAAATAAAATGTATTATTCAGTTAGAACTTCTTCAGTTATATCTAGAGCGGACCATGGCTCTCTGGAGATGTCCCCCTGAATTTAGCTCATAAAGGCATTGCTATGAGCTGAATGAGTTCAGTCAGGTGCTTAATAGGCAAGATGCTGAAGTCTGCAGTGTTTTGGCCCACGAGGACTGAACTGTGAAAGTTAAACAGTTGACTTAAAATCATGCAGAGTCATTACCTTGGATCTATAAGTAAAGTTACTCAGTACAATAAATCTTTTTAAAGTTTAAAGTTAAATTTGGATCTCAACATTAAAGTGTTGTCAGCGATGGAGAAGGAAGCGTCACTTAAGTAAAACAACACTTATGAAATGGGATATTACTTCTACCTTTTATATTGTTTTTGTTTTACCCAATGGTGTAGTGGTTCAATGTGCAAAGTAAAAAGGGTGAACGTGAGCTCCCTGGTCACATACGTATATTCGTTTTCAGAAATTGGATATTTGTTGCTTTTTTTTCCCTCTACAGCTAGCATCTCAGTTTGGATGTCTCACCCACATCAACTGAGCTCATTCATTTAGACAGTAGAGCCAGAAGATGAGGACAAATCGAAAATACAGCACAGTTGATTGCTAAATATATATTAAAATAAAACATTGAACTAACTTCCTAAGTGCTATAATTGTAATTTATGGAGCTAAAGTGTCTTCTTATACTCGGTTCCACTTTAAACACAACCACTTTTTTTTGATTGCGCTCTATGTGGCGAAATATTATATTCTGACTGCCATAACATTTAAGGTGGAATTAAAAATTATAGCAAGACAAATACCCTGGAGCATGTAGCAATACAAGCTGGCTCTTAATTCACCATGAAAATATATCATTTAGATTTTTTTTTTAAAGAAGTGCAGAAATGTATCATTTTTTAAGTACTCATGTACCCCTTTTCCACTAAACTGGTGTCAGGGGTTGGCCCGCATTTACACTAGACGGGAGCTCAGCGGGAGCCGCATGAGAATACGGGACAGGCCACGCCCACTAAACAGAAACAAACATGGCTGAACTCAGTTCCTGCTTGCTGGTTATTCTTCAAACTTTGAGGATATATTTCAGTATCCAAATGCAGCTTATTCAGCGGGTCATTACCATTGAAAAAGATCGACATAGACAACAATTACGTGAAAGAATTCGCCCACCGCTCGTAACGTAACGGGTGCTCTCTCTACGAGGCTGCTTTAGAGAGATATTGTCCTTCTTTGAAACAGCCTGAAAATCGTTGCAGTGTTATTTATACGCCATATCGTCCACCCAAAATATTGCTCCAACCTTTAGGTTCTCATGATATGGACAAAATATCACATTTCAGTTACACAGATTAGACTGGCTGCATTCTTTTGACTATAGTTAGTTCATGTTTGATCATTTCTGGAGAAGAATGAGTTATAATTATTGGGATTATTTGTTAAAGAGTGTACAGGCAATATATCACTGATACATTGCGCAGCTCCTCTGTCTGTTCCAGCAAGGACAGATAACAAATGAATCTTTTCTGATTCTAAGAGCATTTACCTGATTAACTATTCTGCAGATTTCCCCAACCTTCCTCACAACATCCTGATGAAGACACAAGAACTCTGGAATTTCCTCCTCGTCCTCTTCGCTCAGCCTTTCCTCTCTTCCCCCGTTAAAACTCCTGAAAACGTACACAGTAAACTGCGTGATTGGTTTGATGAATGCTTTTCCACATTTTACACCATCATTTAGCAAAGGCTTTCAAACAAGCCTCATTAACATTGGGTCCTAAGTAATTACCTAATCATGCAGCGTTTTTTAGACTGATTGCTATTTGTTGCATTTGTCTCTTATAGTTCATTACCACAGACAACAACTTGGATATGGTTAATAGCATTTTGTAAAATAACACCACATGAGCCGCTTTCATAGAAAGTGGTAATGCGTGATTTAACTCAATTTCTATGGGGTTACATAATAAGGCATCATTAATCCCATTCACGTTCTGAACGCCATGAGAGGCACATCTACTGTAGCGTGAACAGACACCTCAACATTAAAACCTTCAAATCTCAAACTCAGTGAACTTCATCGGGACACTTTTACTACTATCATGAACAAAGCTGGGCCCCTGTAATGTGTGTGACAGCAGACCTAGAGTGGGAAAACACCTCCACCCTGTCCTGGTGGATTCGGATGATGAGCCAGAAATCTGGCATCAGAGGTTTCAGAATCTCATGCTCGTCCATGGTGGATCCATCACACTCGGAGTCACTGCTGCCTCCATCATAACCTAATACACACAGACATAACGATGCATAACTATGTTTGGAGGAATGTACAGTAACTCAAATCGCAACACAATGTCTAACCTGAACCCTTACCACTAGAGTGAAAACAAACCAAAGGGACCAACACATGTTGCTACCTGAGAAAATATTTAAGTTTGAGGATACATTTACAGTAGAGCTGCAACCAATGTGCAATATGGTCATTTAGGGTAAAAGCAAACAATGTGTGTGTGTGTGTGTGTGTGTGTGTGTGTGCGTGTTACATTCTGCAATCCAATGTGACATAAAAGGACTTACCTAACATGTCTGAGTCTAGGCTTCCCTGGCTGGAGACCATGCTCTGAACTCGACTGGGCCTGAGCTTTCCGCTGCCTGAGAACAAAACACACCAGTCACTATTCATTTTAGACCAACTCTATGAAAGCCTCTAACCAAAAAAAAAACCTCACATAGTGTTTCCACAAATACCTGGAGGAACAATCAATACATTTCCTGTATCTTTTATCCTCAGTGCAGGTCCTGAGCTTCTCTTTGACTGCACATATGCTTTAACACACTTGACTCAGCTCATGAGGTGACTGCCCATGACTTCCTGAGATGAGCCAGGTGTTTAAATAGAAACAACCCAAAATACAGTTCCATCACATATACAGTAAACCCCCACTGTAACGCAGTCATGGTCTTTTTGGAGGAAACCCCAGCACTAACGCTAAAACTGCAGAAATCCTCCGCTTTTTGTTTTTTTTTGCTTTTTGTGACATCAAGCTGCACAAAACTGACCTCACATTCTAAAACGTGTGCCATAAAAATGCACAGTGCAACGCAACCTGCATTCTGAGCATTACTGCAGGTCGACTTCAACACCAATTTTCATTAAAAATAAGTACTGAATACAATGGAGTGCAGAGTAAGCAACCCATTCCAAAAGCACTGGATTTAAAAACATACAAGTGGAATGTACTTCATTAATAATAATGAATGAGTCTAGATTTTGGAACAAGCTTATTGGCCTCCTGGCACTGATAGGACTATCTTTTCAGGTTCGGAAACCTTGTATTGAACACAATGAGATGTTTCAATACTCTGTAGTACTTAAGTAATTCAGGCAGTAACATAAAAGCCCTAGACATAAGAGGGGAAAATCTTCTAATGCAAAGGTTGTGCAGTTTTTAACCCACCCAGTAAACAGAGCACACCATGCTTTTGTGGCTCCTAGAACAATTCTGTACTCTAAAGCCCCTTTTGAGGTCTTGTACACTATAATGTAGAATAAGTACACATCAGACAAGGAAGAAAACAGTGGGAAGCTTTGTACAGAAAGGCCTTACAGACTTCTCCAGAGACTCACTGTGTGTTGCAGACTGCACAGACTCAGCCAGGCTGATGGCAGACAGCGTTTTGGGTGGGGTTGCGTGGCCAGAGAAGTGGTCTGTACTGCTGCAGGTCTGCTGATTTGTGCTCTGATACTGAAGCTCGTTTTTATCGGCCGGTCGGACCCTGCCTGTGTCTGAATGCTCAGGCAGAGGGTCAGTCACAGAGTCAGCCACCACAGGCCTCAACTCCGCCTCAGCGATCTCTTCCTGCTCCATCTGCTCCTCCTGCTGCTGGATCCGACCTCCCTCACCAGGCGGGCCTCCTTCAACCTGCTGAAATACACCACAATAGACCTCTTCAAGCTCCGCTCCACCAATACGAAGGGGAAATCAGATTCAGATGTTACCATGTGCTGTTTCATGTGCTGTTGCTTTAAAACATAGTCTACAATATTGGTTCTGTTGCTGATCGGTAAAATTTAACACGTTGCTGCAGTTTTTCTGGTGTTTGTGCTTCTGTTTTCTCTTTGTCAGCAGGTATGGAAGCAGTTTCTGTTTGTTTG
>JBBPDB010000019.1:17985493-18000300 GCA_037974465.1 Brachypetersius altus
TTTAGGAGGCCATCGTGCCTATTTGCTTTCGTTTTCTGTTCAATAAAACCCCCTGCATGGATCCCTGTTTGTCTGCCCGTTCCTGCTTCCCAAGAGGTAGCTCCGAGTGCTGGCTTCGCGGCCAGCCTCGTGACAGTGGTCTTTGCAAAAGCGAATTCATATTTTTGTTTTACATTATTTTAAATACTAAATAGAAATAGTGCACTAACATTTGTTTCCACTGAGTCAGTCTTGCATATATTTTGCATGAACAGCATGCAAAACAATTCTCCGGACAGATTCGTGAGCAAATATAGTGTTTATCAAACAGTAGAGAAGGACACCTATGCTCACTGTTTCTCAGTAGAGATCCCTAGGCAACATAACAGGCCTAATGGAACTAACAGATACATAAAAAGTGGGGTAATTGTATAAAGATCCCACATAATAAATTATGGAATATTTTATTGCAATCATCATATTTTCATGGCACAAACACTAAGTCACTTTTTATAACCACTTGCACTGATAAGCTCATATTTTATTACATCTGTTATCGTTACTTTTTTGTTATAGTTGTTTTATTACTCTGTTTGCACTATTACTACTGCTTTTGATGTGTTTATTTTTGTCCTAACTCTTTATTGTCTTATCTTGATTCCTCTTGTTGCACTGAGCATGTTTATGCTAAAATAATTTCTCTCGGGATAAATAAACTTCTTTGTTATCTTATCTTATATTGGAGTATTTTTATGCCTGCAGTTTGTATGGGTCTCTCTTTAATGAATCTTAAACTCACAATGGAACCATGCATCAAAAATAAACTACAATCACATTATAAAATATTATCAAAGTTGGTTTAACTGGAAAAACATCCTCTAGTGTTGTCTAGGGGCAGTACAGTAGCTGTTTTATGCTGATAACAATGGTGCTAATGAGTGACAGTATGGAAAAGAATGTGTATGCTACTACAGTGGCATCTTGCCATAAGGTGCCAGTCCAGTAAGTGATATATTTTATGTCTGATGGATTTTCCATCTCTCAGCCCTGAATCGAGGGAAGAGAAGATATGTAAATAATGGCAGTTCAGTTTCAAGTGCTTGTGTCCAACAGTGTAGGCTGCATGCGTCACTGTATGTTTACCTTCTGATGGACCTTCAGTGGAAAAGTACAGCGTGCCTGAAGAGCACCAGCCCAGACACAGGCAAAGAAGGAAAATGGCCACTGAGTTCAAAATTGACATTCAGGGCATCATTCATAGTGCACAAACATGAAATTCTCTTATTGGCCATTATTATTTTTCAAATAAGCCACATTATCTGCCAGTGTAGTGATATAATGCTTAATACATTTTTTACAAACTGTCTCGATAATCTTACAACCGCAGCCGTATAATGAGGAAAGGCAGACATATTATGTGCATTTTAAATGTCTTCACTTGCTAAAACATCACTTTTTCAGTACACAGGACAATAGCTATTGCAGCAAAAACTCATGTAGCTCATTAGTAGTAGTAGTAGTAGTACTGCAAAAGTAAAACACTGTTCGTATGTTATTAAAGAAAAAGGTCACGTTCTGCAACTTCTCTGCAGCTAATGTTGCACAGGCACTCTAAACAAGTTCTGCTAGGCACACATTTATAATGTATGTGTGTGATAGAAGTATACTGGTAATGAACTGCAATCGTTCAGATCCACAAGCTTTTAATGCACCAAGATCCAGAAATGGTAGACATTAGGAATAGGATATTACATAAATCATGGAAGGGCATGACACATTAGTGCATTTATCGTCAACCGGTCTCCTCCCAAAGCATCCTGGGCGTATGATTCTACCCCTGACTGTCCATTTTTCTTATGGCTCCCACATTCATGTTTTATTCAGAGCCTTTTCACTTACTCGAATTAAGAAATATGCCAGTTGCTGGTCTTTTAATGCTGGTCTCTACACTACAGTCATTATACACTATATGTACAAAAGTATTGGGTCACATTTGTTTTTCAGAGTTTGTTCTAGGCCCCTTATTTCAGTGAAGATCAGTTTTACCAAGACATTTTGGACAGTTTGTGAACACAGTTTTGGGGAAGAACCTTTTCTATTCCAGCATGACTGAGCCCCAGTGCACAAAGCAAGGTTGGATGAGTTCGGTGAGGGAGAACTTGAGTGGGCCACACAGAGCCCTGACCTCAACCCCATCCAACACCTTTGGGATGAACTGAAACGGAGATTGTGAGCCAGGACTTCTCATCCAACATCAGTGCCTGACCTCGTAAAAGCTCTTCAGAATGAATGGACACAAATTCCCACAGAAACACTCTAAAATCTTGTGGAAAGCTTTCAAAGAAGAGTGGAAGCTGTTATAGCTGCAAAGGAACTCGATATTAAAGTCTATGTTTTTGAATGCAATGTCTTTAAAGTCCTTGTTGGTGTAATGGTCAGGCATCCAGATCAATTGTTCAGCATCAGTTGGAGCAATTGTTTTTCATTTTAAAATTTCTTGATGTTCGAAAGGAAAATATTACACGATTCTGGCATCTAGCTTATAAGATTTAAGTCGACACTCCGTGAGACATTATTATGTAAAATATCATCATATAAGTATGTAGCCTGACTTCTAACTTTAAATAATGCAAGCATATGACCCACTAACAGATAATACCGCATGCTTCATTGGTTTTTGAACATATGCCTTTTTTCTTTGAATCATTTCGTATCATTTTATGTAAGGAAAAATCAATTATCGTTTCTGAGGGATGAAGGAAACTTTAAAGACCGAAACCTTAACTGTAGCCAGAGATGAATTTAAGCTGAGGGCTCCATAAAGGCAGCCGCTGTGACTTAAAAGGAGAAAGATGACTCCAGTAGTGGGCCCGAGCTACTGCCTAGCTTTAAGGTACAGCGTAAGTGTCAGCTCTTTAAGTCACCATATATTTTAATGTGCGTATATTAGCACAGTCATGCACTCTGCCAGAAACAGGTCCAGTAATGGTCTTTCAGCGCTCCAGAGAGCACAAGTCCACGACTCCACAGCCCAAAGCTGGAGCGGCTTTACTGCTCTCTCACCAGCACTTGGCAAGGGCAAGGTGACCCTAAGATCAGGTGGGACTTCTCCAGAGCATCCAGTTCTACTGGCAATTATTTTCTACAGCTGTGTGCATTCATCCGTATGCTAGTCGGTAATGGGTAACATGGGTATGACAAAAAATATAGGAGATGGGCAGATATATATAGGTCCCACACAAATCAGTGTCAATCCCTCCTTAGTAGGGTTGCTCTGAGAGGACTTCCACCTGCAGCCTTGAGACCCTGCAAGTGCTAAAGTGTGACTGAAAATGTCCTGCTGGAATAAATTGGTGTTTTGCACTCACAGTGTTAATTATCAGTGCACTTTGGTGAATTGCTGATTTTCGCTGGTAGAGAACAGCTTCCACTCTCCAGCTACGAGCCTCTTTTTCTCTTCTCAGCTACTCAGAGAAATTTGCAGTACACTTTAGGTAAACTTAACGAAAAAGGAAAAGATCTGCTTTCCCTGAAATATCCCTGAATCAACCCAGGAGGCACCAGACCTCCAAAAGGAATGGCACAGAGGTTGTCACTTCCACAAAGCCACAGTTGAGGTCCAGATGTAGTTGATCAGTCAAGACATGCCTGGTGAAACTAAAGTTTCTTTAGTTTTCCTCTGAAGCACAGTGTAAATCTCATGCTTAAATCATCACATGCTCACACCTCCAAAATTATCTCAATGGATTTGCTAAAGTGGTTTCTGATTAATCCACCAAAATGTACATTTTTGATTGATCTATTTAATTCTTATTAATCTACTAAAATTTCTGCTTCAGGTGGCAGCTGCTACTGCTATTTTTCGGATAACAGCATGTCATTCATACGGTGTCCAAAATCACATAAGTAAGTCTGTTTGATACTGAACTAGTGTCTCTTAGCTTTTATTATACACTATATTGCCAAAAGTATTCAGTCACCCATCAAAATCATTTAATTCAGGTGTTCCAGTCACTTCCATGGACACAGGTGTATAACTTCAAGCACCTAGGCATGCAGACGCTTCTACAAACATTTGTGAAATGAATGGGTCGCTCTCAGGAGCTCAGTGAATTCCAGTGTGGTACCGTGATAGGATGCCACTTGTGAAGTGGTGAAATTTCATCGCTACGAAATATTACACTGTTAACTGTCTGTGGTATTATAGCAAAGTGTGAGCGATTAGGAACGACAGCAACTCAGCCACGAAGTGGTCAGGCCACGTAAACTGTGAGTGTGGTCAGCGGATGTTGAGGTGCAGAGAGCACAGAGGTCGCTGACTTTTTGCAGAGTCAATCGCTACAGACCTCCAACTTCATTTGGCCTTCAGATTAGCTCAAGAACAGTGTAGCGAGCTTCATGGTATGGGTTTCCATGGTCGAGCAGCTGCAACCAAGCCATACATCACCAAGTGCAATGCAAAGCGTTAGAAGCAGTGGTGTAAATCACGCTGCCACTGGACTCTAGAGCAGTGGAGGCGCGTTCTCTGGAGTGATGAATCACGCTGGAGTACAGTTTGGTGGAGGGGGATTTTGGTGTGGGGTTGTTTTTCAGGAGTTGGGCTTGGCCCCTTGAAAGGAAAGTGAACTCTGAATGCTTCAGCATACCAAGATATTTTGGACAATTTGGACAAGAGATGTCACTTAAGCTCATATGCGTGTAAAGGCAGGTGAGCGAATACTTTTAGCAATATAGTGCATATGAACTATATTAGCCTCGTAGATCCAGTGCAAAAGCAAAGAGACCAAGTGGGCAGCTGGTGGACTGGTGTTTAGGGAGTTGCCCATGCAATCGTAAGGTTGTGGGTTTGAATCCCAGGACTGCCAGAAGCACCTCTGAGGTACCCTTGAACACCCCAGGTGCTTTCCTGCCTACCTGGTGCTTAACCTGGATGGGTTAAATGCAAAGAATTATTTTCACACTGTGTGTTCATGGATGACAAATGGACACTTTACACCAAACATCAGGGCCAGTCAGCAACATTTGCAGCACTTCTGTACATTTGATTTTTCGTAATTTAGTACAGCAACAGACTGGTGTGTACCCAGCCACTTTGCCTTGAGAAGCTTCTGGCACAGCCAGATGGGTGCAGTGCAGCGTACAGAAGTGCTGAAGCAAGGCGAATGCTGATTAAATACGCACCTTTAATATTTCTCCACTGAAGACTTCAGTAGAGCTCGATGAGCTGTCAATAGCAGACTCCAAAAAGGGCAGAGGATGGATAATCAATGCTGTACCTTACACCAGCCTTTGAAAAGGACTCATGTGCCATTTAGTGTCACTGTATGACATCTTGAGAAAAGTGAAAAAGAAAAGAAAACAGGATGGGGTTGCTCAGTGGCCCTTAAGTAGCAACTTAGTGAATTGCTGAAACCGAAGGTTTCTAAAGTGCTATCATGAGCCAGTCTCACTATGCTAATTAATCTAGAGTAAATTTATCTGTGGTTATGCTATTTTGATGAATTCTTGGGGGTGGGTTTGTTGTTAGTGTTTCCCTCATGCATGCTTCCTTTTTTTAAAAACTTGCTAATGACAATTGAAAGCTAAGATATCAGTTAGCATGGTCCCATTTCACTAATGGCTTCCATCCCGTCATCCATTTTAGCACTGCCTATATACTTAATGTCTGTAATATGGGATAATAAAACCTACGTCGATGTATTTTAAGGAGTTTCACAGTAATGTTCCCATCTGCCTGCCCAGAGGAAGTGCATGAAAATTAGCCATCTCGTCAGGAATGCTTCTAAATGCCTGTTAAATAAGCACAATAAAGCTTCAAATAAAGAAATAAATGACAAGAAGTAAACTATTAAAAGACTCAATGTCTCTTTGCTGCAGTAATGTTCTCTTCTCTTCTGAGAAAGCCTTATGCTAGATGTTGGAACATTGCTGTGAGAATGTGATTGCATTCAACCGCAACACCCTCAATGGGGTCAGTTACAGGTTGGTTTGGGCTGGTTGCATTGGATGACTAGATATGGATCACAAATGTCGCTCCTATCATCCCAAATAAAGTCCCACTGCTCCACAGCCCTGATTTACATCATATGGTAACCATAGATACCCTTTATATTGCATGAATGTAATGATGAATCTGATCAGGTTTTCTGATCAGGTTATTGATGCCCACCAGCCCAAACCAACCTGTAACTATATTTTCACTGTGACCCCCTGGTCCCCTCTCACCAGTATCTCTTACCTGACATTGCTGTTCATTAAATAAGAAGAACAATACAGACAAAAAAAATGCCCCCCAGAAAAAAATATGGTCATTAATTACTAGAAACCTCTAAAAGATAACTTAAAATTAGCTAGTAAGTAGGAAAGGGTAATAGCAGGGAAGGGTGTTGACCTGTGTGATACATAATCTGACTAAAATTTGGTTGTTTTCTTTATTGCCTCCTCTTACTTGTTGCTGATGGTGGGATAACAAGGTTGGTTAGCTAGACACATGTTTAATGTCACGTCATCTGGTGAGTTTGCAGTATATTCATGATTATGACACAAGCAATTTAATAATCACCCAGAAACCTCCAGTTTGCTCCAGTGCACCGCATCAGTCTGGCAGCAAAACTCACCAGGATGACACTGCAGCGGCGCATCAGCTGATGAGTGGCCCTTGGCTCTGGGCGGCCGCTGCTGTGCACGTGACTTTGTCAGAAACCTGGCAGCTGCCGATAAGGACAGCTGTGTCTGCTAATTTGCACTGTTTTGAAAAGACTCAAAGGTAACCTGGCGCGCCCAGCCTCTCTCTCTCGTCATTCTTAGCTTGGAGATGACTGTTTAATTGTTTACCCTCCTCTATTTCTTGTCTCCCGCTCTCTCTCTCTCGCTCCCTCCCTTCTCTTTACCCACCTTCCACTGTAAAAGACCAGCTCTTAATCTCTGCAAGGCCGACAGCGACCTGTTCAGTATTGTCATAGAAAGTGTCCAGGCTCAAATGTGCTTTTAAGAACTCATTCAGAGAACCAATATGCCTCCTAAAGAAAGGTCACAGCAAGGGCATGGGTGTGTATACCACAGCGATTATGAGACACACCCTATCATGCACCGTCACCCATGTGTGGCCCAGCAGCGTCCACTGTGTTTCCTCGTGGCCGTTTTGTGCCCTCGCAGCTGAACAGGAAGTGAGCTGCTCATCTCTGAACTCAACAAACTGTGGCCAGATCACAAGTCTGGCCCCTGCTCAGAACAGCACATGGAAATAAGAAAGGATTTGAAAGAAAAATTCCACCCTTTTTTTCAGTCTAACCTGCCCCATCTGTATCAAACTGGAGAGGAACATCATTCAGACACATTCCCTTGTTCCTAAAACAGAACAGAAAGTCTGTTGATATGAACTTCTCTTATAAAAGGGCAGCTGTTTGAAAAAAAAAATGTGACTACATAATGAACTTTTGAAACTACACTGTACAAAATTACAGTTATTGTTCAGGCTGCCTTGATATTTGTAGTTGACAGCATGTCTAATAGTAAGTTAACGGAACAAAGTAACTTATTGTTTGAAGATCACTAGGGCCCTTTGTAGGGCCGGCATAGCCTTTTTCCTTCTTAGAATCCAAACCAAGCAGCGAGTTTGTAGCACATAGCAAGAAGGTCCTAGTTTCAATTCCTGGCTGGGGTTACCAGGGGATTTTCTGTGTGGGATTTGCACCTGTGTTTGGTTTCCACTGGGAGCTCTGGTTTCCTCCCACAGTCCAAAAACATGCACGTCGGGCGATTTGGAGATGCTGAATTGCCCCTAGGTGTGACTGTGTATCTGCCCTGTGAAGGACTGTGACCTGTTCAGGGTGTCCCCTCCCCTTTTGTCTTTTGGGTGCTGGGATAAGCTTCAGCCCCCCTGAAAATGGACAGTTTGGATAACGAATGAATGTATTTTACTGATACATTCATTCATTTTAGTGTTTATTGTACACTAACTTAACTTCTGGAATGATGCTTCATTTGGTAGATGTCATAGACACCATAGAGAACATATACTGACTACTGTGAATCAGTTAATATACAGTTCAGTTTATATTTAATGTTTGTGAACTGTTAAATCAACTTGCCCTCCCACATCATGCATTAACACCACTGCCACAATGTTAACCTCCGTTCTGGTGTGGATTTTCTCATGTGGCCCTTTGGTCCTTAAACACAGAGAAGAACCAATACAAAAGCAAAAGAGTTGATCTGTGTTGCAATTAAAATATGCCTATTAGTGATCTGAATCGCTAATATGTAAATCTGTATGTGACATCTGATCCTACCGAAAAGTACGGTAGGACAACGTTTGTAGACACCTGCTTATTCAGTGTTTCCTCTGAAATCAAAGATAACAACAGGGAGTGTGCAATGCCATTTGCTGCATTAACCTCATCTACTCTTCTGGGAATGGATTAAATGCTAGATGCTGGAACTTTGAGGATTTGATTGCATTCAGCCACGAGAGTGTCAGTGAGGTCAGGTGCTAAAATTGAATGATTAGTTCTGCACTCCAGCTCATCCCAGAGGTGTTAGACGGAGCAACATTACTCCAGAGAACATAGTTCTATTGCTCCACACCCCAGTGCAGGGGGTTGTCATGTGTAGTGTATGTGTGTGTGTGTGTGTGTGTGTGATGGGGGAGATTAGCATTCAGCCTGGTGATCTTTGTGTGTTGCAGCCCGAGAGTGTCCCATTCTTTTTTGCAATGCTTTTCTATGCAGGTCATACAAGCTGATATCAGCTAAGGGTGCATCTTAAAATAGTTGAACTCAAAGGTCTGCCTGAATACTTATACATATATAGTGTGCATTCTGTGGTCCATGCAGACACACACTCTCACTCCAAATATATTTAAACCTGCGTGTATTTTAAATAGCTGTATCTGCAAATTTGACGTTTGAGTAATCACAGTGTTTGGTAATTAGACCCTGCATTAGACATGCACATACACCTGGGTATTAAAATGAGAGCAAATTAAATTAGTTCAATAATTATATGCTCCCTGAAAGCACTGCAATTATCCGGAAAATATTAAAAGCATGTGGCATTCACATTTTTTGATCTTTATCGCCTGACTTGGTCTGACTATATTACTGGTAAAATTTTGCTCTCTTATCCTAAACCTAACAAGATAATGAGCACATAAGCAGGCAGCGGCTTCTCGGTGCCGGGGGTCAGGCAGAGACGAGGTCATTACATGCCTTCAAAAGGCTGGATTGATGCTGCAGTGTAGCATTAGACCTGTGTGAAAAAGGTAAAGGGGCTAACTTCTACCTCTAACCCCCCACTTCACATCCCAATTGAGCAGTTAATGCTGTTAGAGGAGGCGGCCTAAGCTCAGCCTCTCCACCTTTACCTCGGGGGAAAATGACTCATGCAGAAGTTAATGGCCTAGACTTAGCCTAGCCTAGCAGACCCACTCCTGGGTACTAACTTACAACTGTTTAATATAAAAACAATAAGATCTACAGATTTCTCTTTTCCAGTGAACATGCAGGTTATATTACTAAATAATTGTGCTTCATTATATGTTTTGTTTACACTATACACGTGAAATTAGTCAATTTACTACAATTAATTCCTACTGATTCATTCTTTGTGGAACATTCACACAATGTAGAATACAGATAGTACCCTCATATTATGTAACAAAAAAGACAAATTGTAGAAATTTCACAGTATTACAATAGAATAAAAAGTATTATAAGAACATTACATTCGTATTATAAGCATTAACATTCCTTAGAAAGTACAAATCCATCACCTTTCTAAGTAACTGAGTAAGTGTAAGAGTGAGTACCCACCAGTATACATTTACTGAGATCATTTTATAATACCCTGCAAGCAGACAATGAGGGGGTGTTACTGAGAGTGGATCAGCTTTATAGTGGCTGTCAGTGTAGGGGAACCCAGTGTGGATGATGAGTGCAGTGTCTTTCCATACCATCGGTATTCGAACAGAAAGTTCTTTGATGCCTTCGGATGAGGGAGAAATAGCCTGAGAGCCTAAGATATAAAGGCACAGTAGAGAGGAAAGGAGCTGAAAAAATAACTACAAGCACTGAGCTTCACTGAAACTCAACTTATTTTGACATTTGCAATTCAAATTGAGGAAGGTATGGATGATCTCACAAACTGAACATATAGCACCTTTATGCACAGTCACACAGACACTCAGCACATAGTCAGTGGTCAAGAAATTAGGTCATACATATGTCCAACAAGCACACTGAGTCTGTTTATGTACACATATTAAAAGATATATATTAAAAGAACTGCAAAACAGCTTTGACCCATCAAACCATGAAGTCCACCAGACCTCTGAAGGTGTGCTGCACTAGTTTTATGTTCGGCTGCAAGGTGTGGCCTCTACAGATCTGACAAGTTTGTCCAGCACATCACGCATACACTCAGTCAGATTGAGATCTGGGAAATCTGGAAACCAAGTATCTATCAAAGTAACATCCACATAAAAGCCAGCACCCATGTTTCACCTTCTTGCCTTCCTTCCATAGTGTATCTTACCATCTCTTCCATTCATGTGAATGTTACTTTGCTTTGTACCAACACTGCAACATTGTTGCAGACCACGTATTCCCTAATGGCAGTGGCCTCTATCAGCAGCCACACTGCAAAAAGCCAGAATCGTTTTCAGGAACCTGACAAAGAGTTCAAGGTGTTGACTTGGCCTCCAAATTCCACAGATCTGAGTCTGATTGAACTAGTCAAATCCATAGAGGCCCCACCTCACATTTTACAGGACTTAAAGCATCTGCTGCTTGGTGCAAGACAAAAAGGCATCCCTTTAAAGGTCTTGTGGAGGCCATGCTTTGAAGGGTCAGAGCTGTTTTGAGGGCATGAGGGGGACCTACACAATATTAGACAGGTACTTTTAATGTTATAGCTGTTCAGGGTATATACAAGTACCTATTTATATCAACAATAATATGAGCACTAAAGAAGATGGCTAATGTTTACATTTGGTAAGATAAATTGTAAAGTTCTTATATAGTTACTTGTTTATGATAAAATGTCATAGGGTAAATATTTATAATATTTATATGTCCCACAACTGGGACACTTTTTAAAATAGGTACTGACTTAAGATCAATGATTTTTCCTGCAAACCAGAAATTGTACAAAAACCATAAACTACAATCAAAGTGCCGCAGCACAGGAAATTCCTTCAACTTCTCGTTTTAGCCTTTTAGTCAGCAGATAGAACAGAATGTTTGATTTGTTGTTTCAGAAGAATCCTGTTCTCTTACTGCGCTAGAAAAACAAACCGCGACCTTAATGAACCCACCGCATGCAGAGTTCAGCGGGGCCCTGAATGAAGAACAGCAGACTGCCAGTTCGTTTATATCTAGCAATCTCAAAAGAAATGCAGCTCCGGATACAGACGCATAAGGACACAGAGAGTATCTTTGTCGCATTTCAGAAATATGAGGTTTTGTTCTAACAGTGACAATATTCTCCAACGTGACACAGTCTCTGGAAAACGGTTTCTCTCAGAAAGAAGAACTAACATCCCTAACTTAGAGGAATGGCTGGACAAAAACTAATTTACACAATTCTCCAGTTACCCCAGATGTACATGATGAGCCATGATATGCTGGGAGTTCTATTTTGCTTCTTTAGTTTAGTGCTGGAGCTACTAATGCTGCTAAAAAAAGTTTTTTTGAAACTACACCCAGCTTTTGATTACGGGTAGTGGCGAATTGTGGATGTAATTTAATACATAGTATGAGCCATAATAAGCTTTAAAATTTAACAAGTCTATACAGTGTAGTTGAATACTGCAGGCAGCCGACAATTAAACCTGGGCTTTCTCCTCTTGTGATAGTTATTCCATTGAAACTTGCCGACTAATCTGTAAAATCGTACACAGTGATTTCATTCCTATCCACCACAGGAACCATGATGGTGTGCAATCAGTGACGAAGAGGGCATGTACTGCATGCAATAATGGAAAGGTTACCTCCCTTATAACTGTCAGTGGCCACAGAGGGCATTTCTTTTAGCTTGTTGTCCGCTATGACATCACAGTGGTCTTGTGAACCCAAAAAATAACTCAGAATCTAAAACAGCATGTAAAATTTGGCTTAAAAAGCAGTGATTATCATGTGATTTAAATGCAAATTTGTGTGTTAATTTTAATTTTGTGAAATATTTAAATATTTAGTAATGTTTCCAGTACTGTTTGGTTCACAATTTCCATTTGTGCATTAAGCAGGGAAATAGAAACCCACATAGTGGGTTATACTGTGCTCTAAACCACATTGTGCAGTTTGTGTGACCATCCTTCCTCTGTACGGTTAATCTTCCTTCTAAACTTGTTCTGCTTGCTTTTTAATTGTCTGTTGCGTCTGTTGTGTTATAAACATAAACACATACAGAACTGAATTGTGTGTGTATGTGATGTGTGGGTACAGTGCGTTGTGCATTCCACTCATTACATTCTTCACACGAGTCTCTCGCCTCCCCTCTGACTGGTGACAGGTGGCCTTGTGCATTCATCAGGAACCTCAAATCCCAGCAGGGTGCATCGCTCAGACACACACACACACACACACACACACACATTTCCATTCCTGTCTTGCACTTAAAATCTTCCATATAGTGAAACTCTTCCATTGTCACCCACCACACCCACACACACATACTCACAGTATTCTGTCTCTGCCTCACTACCTAAAATCTTCCATTTTGGGCAACTCTGTGTGTGTGTGTGTGTGTGTCTGTATTCATCGTTGCTGCCTGAATGAAAGAAAATGGTTCTTAAAAATCTACTTCACTGGAAGCAAATATGAAAGGAATAAAATGTAGATGCATTTATTGGAGAATTCATCAGGTAGTATTTTGAAATGACCTTAAAAAATTAAAATAAATGACCATATATAATTACATACACATTATTATCATTTCATATGAAGCATAGTTCATGGTGAATTAAAAAATGTATCTCTTTACATACATAAACGTAACCATCTATGTGTAATGTAATTTATATGTTACTGTAAGTACAGTTTTAACCCGAACCTCAGTAACCCAGAGGGAAGTGCTTTCACTTTTAAAACATAACACGTCTTTTTGATGTAAATGTCATCTAAAATGTAGACTAGTATATTTTCAATTTGAATGTAAGTTAGGATGGGGCCATTTTCCTGTAGGCTAGACCTGGTTTCTAAACCTATTTTTATTCTAAACCTATTTTGTCAAAACATTTTTAGCCCTCTATATGGATGAAAACAGACAGCATTCGGAGTGGAATTGTCGCTTTGCATTTTAGATCTAGTGGGGCATGTGGAGCATTGCCCAAGCACACAGAAGAGGGGCACAGAAAAGCCTTCAGCAACACACACATTGCTCTCTTTATCCTCAGCACACTGGGCCATTGATCCTGACTCCATGTCGCATCGCCTCACAGTTCAGCACAGCTTAATGCTGCGATGCGTTTAAAATATGAGGGAGAATAAAGAGATTACACTTCATATCCATTCGCAGCAAAACTGATGACCTAATTTGCCGCTAAATATTACTGAGAAAGTCTTTGGTTTCGGAACGCTCTTGAGACAAAGTGTTTCATGGATTGATTTCTCAGCTGCTTTCAAGACTTCAGAGGGAGCAGAGTGGCTCCTCGAAAGCTCAAAGGATCTATTGGAATAACAAATCACAAGAACATGTTCCTCGTTCTGTCTGAAATGAGTTTATTAGTTTAAGAATTTGTGTCAAGAGAATTATTCACATTTTATTTGTGCTACCGACTGCACCCATTAGCACAGGCCTCACTTTAAGGGCCAATTTCTATTCAAGTTTTAGCATTAAATAAACAGGCACATGTAAACATGTGTTCATGGCATCAATAAACCATTCATTAATAATGTTAATTGATTTACCCCTTAGATAAGCTTTACTCCATGAAACCTTAACTTTAGTTGCTTGATATGTACTTGAGTATACTAAGCAAGAACCTCATTTAAAAGGCACCAGTTTGTGAAACATGCTGCATGAAACAGCCAATCAGAATGCAGACAAAGCATCATGCGATTGTGTGTGAATCCCATCACAAGCTAGCTTAACGGTTTCAACCGTATTGGATTAAAATACAAGAAAATAAAACAGAAGATGGTTCATTTGACAGAAGAAAGGAAAAGGAGATGCTTTTAGACAATGTTTGTGTAACTGGTTAAGGAACTGATGGTGCACACTCTAGGTTTTTGCAGTAATTTGTTAAACAGTAATATTCATGTCTGGAATAGTATTTATTCATATTGCTTGTTTTAAATCCCCCAGCCCCTTTCTGGAACTGTAATGTAACATACCATTTCTGTAACAGACAGAAAAACGTTTCATGCTGCAATTATGCTAGGGCAACAAAGAACTAGGGGTGACACCTAGGTGGGCTGCGGCTCACTGTACTTGACACTGATTGGTTTGTAGGACAGCCTTTCCTGTTTCAATGGAGTAAAATAAACAGATTCCTTTTGTTTCCGCTGTACTATTCTTAACATTATTATGATTAAACCGTTATAAGTTTTCCAGAAGAGTGGATGCTGTCATAGCTGCAAAGGGGGACCAACTCAATATTAAAGTCTATTCAATGTCATTAAAGTCCCTATTGGAGTAATGACCGGGTGCCCTAATACTTTTATCCATATAGTGTATGTAAAGGACTTCTGTTCTGATTGGCCACCCTGTATTGCACCTCACAGTTGGGTGGCCTAGTGGGGCAGTTGGGTGGCCTAGTGGTTAAGGCATCCGCCCTGTGACCAGAAAGTCTGGGTTCGATCCCCAAGACCGCTAGGCACCACTGAGGT
>JBBPDB010000019.1:18009034-18031937 GCA_037974465.1 Brachypetersius altus
TGATCAAAAAGCTAGACAAACCTAGAGTGACAGAAGCAGTTTTTTTTTCTTCCAGTTCATCTTTGATCAGCTCAGACTGTCTGTGAAGCTGAATGAAGCTTAAAGTCATTCAGTCACACACACACACACACACACACACACACACACACACATAGACACACACCCATAAATGAGTTTGCTCCCACAAGTCACAAGTTCACACCCGCTTAGGCAGGGATGAAGAGTCAACATTACCAAAAGCCTATTAACAACAACATTTCCATTCAATTCTATTGTACTCTAAAATGCTCTATAATGCTCTATAGTGCTCTATACTTCTTTTAAATACTCTCTCTCTCTCTCTCGCTGTATATACATATACCCCATATTTCTTTCTCTCACTTCTAAATTCATTCTCACTTTCAACCCACATCATACTCCATCCCTCTCTCTGTCCTCTGTGTCTCTGCTGTACTGCCTGTGCTTATTGACTGCAGCGTCATCATCATCAACTCTAATAAACTCATAAACAATAGAGAGAGAGAGAAAAAGAAAGAAAGAGAGAGAGACAGAGAGAGAGAGAGGGAGAAAAAGAGAGAGAGAGAGAGGGAGAGGGAGGGCAAGAGAGAGGGAGGGAGAGGTTTGGTGGTGATTAGTGATGGATAAACAGGCTGTGCTCCCTGGAATCAGCCTGTCAGGACACATTAGCAGCAGGATGGAAAACAGCACTATCAGTAACACAACTCTCTCTCTCTCTTTCTCACTCTCTCTCTCTCTCTCTCACACACACACACACACACACACACACACACACTAACTAACACACACAAGCACTCTGTCTGAACAGCACAGCAACTCCTGAGTTATGAGAGAGTGAAGTGCAGCAGAGCTCTGCTTTACATCCTGAAGAGAGAGAGAGACGGGGGGATAGAGAAAGAGAGAGAGATGGAAAGAGAGAGGATGTGAAAGGGAGAGAAAGAGAGAGAGAGAGAGAGAAAGATTGTGGAGAGAATGGGTGGGGCTAAACTGCTGTAGACTAAATAGGTTGATATGTGGAAATGCGCTTTTATGACATCACAAATATATTGAATACCGAACGTTGGTGCAGGTGTCTGGTGTAAGGAGTAGAAACCTTTATTTAGAGATGTGTGGAGGGTTGTGTTTGCCATGACACTTCAATGCAGCCAATAAAGAAGTGAACCTTTATAAACACTTTATAACACTGACAACACAGCACACTTCCTTCGGCAGTGTGGAAACCACACACACACACACAAACACACACACGAGCAACCAGTAAAGACTCTAAAGGGATCAGAGGTATTTACAGGCTCTAAACATCGGATAAACACCTCACGCACCACTGAGCCTGGGCACTGGAGTCACAGAGGCAGACTGATACTGAATCAGTGAGCTTCTACTCTGGCCCAACTCAGTCCCTTCAGTCATGTGTCTTTTCACAGGAGTGATAACTACATTTAAACAAAGCCACAGCTTCCAGTGAACCCAGAGACTGAAGACTCAACTCTGACTCGCACCCCTGAGGCTTGAGACTAGACTCAGACACCTTAGACTCAAGGCTTGACTCGGTCTTGCACCTAAGAGACTTTGCACTCACACCTCAGAGTCTTGAGGCTGGACATACACTCACACCACAGAGACTAAAAAAAGGCTTGAGTCAGACTCAAACAAAAAAAGCTCAAGGCCTGACTCAGTTTGCACCTAAGAGACTCAAGGCTTGACCCGAGTCATTAAATCTGACTTTTGACATGACTCATAACTCAGATTAAATGAATCAGAGTTAAGCCTTGACTAGAGATTCAAGATTTGACCTAAAGACATGAGACTTGCATCCCAGAAACTCAAGACTTGAACTAAATTCCCTTAACCTGACTTGAGTCATAAATCAGATTTAATTACACTGCAGAGACTCAACTCAGACTTACACCCCATAGATTCAAGATGTGACTTGCAACCCAGGGAGACTAGGCTTGCATCCCTCACACTCTGAACTTAACCCAGATTCACTTAATCTGACATTTGATTCGATTCACTTAATCTGATTCATGACTCGACTCCTCAGTTAGGTTGAATGAATCAGGGTGAAATCTTGACTCAGACTCACACTGCAGAGACTCAACTCAGACATCCAGGAGATTCAAGATGCGACTCCAACTTGCATCACAGAAGACTTGACCTTGATTCTCTTAATCTGATTTATGACCTGCCTTGACTCATCTGTGATGTGTTTGCTGGTGCTAAATGGCAAACAGCTTGTGCTGGACAATATCAATGTATTCAGTGTCTATATTTATACAGGATCTGGTCTGTGTTTCACGCCCACCCGTCCAACTGACCACCATCACGGTGAGAGTGAAGCTGCCACTCTGCGGGGGTGCATTAACAAATCCTGCGCCCTGCTAATGCCTGCCCATTTATCTGCAGGCTAATAGACTGGTCTGTTTGTGTCTCTGTCTATCTGCGTATGTGTGTGTGGTAGTTTTCATCCAAACAATCGGCTTAATGGAAACCTCCAGACAGATGGCTTTATTGCCCTTCACCTCTTTAGCATCAGCTGCTAACGCTAATTGCTGACGCAGTAATCAGTTAAAAAGCTCAATCTCGCTCGCCCACTCAGCTAAAGCACTGCAATACACACACTTTTACTCTCTCACCCCCACAGCAGAAGATCAGCTTAGTCCTCCTTTACTGGTTCTAATAAAGTTTTCAAGGCTTTTTTTGGGGGGAGGATCCTTTTTACCTGGTTGCGAAAAGCCTAATGTCTCACAGGGCTCATGTTCGCCTCATCCAGGGGAGGATTTGGTCTCTGCAAAGTGATAAATACACCCACAGACACACGCACACACACACGCACACACACACACACACACACACACACACATTAGCACTGCTGTGGAGGGAATGGCCTCCTTGCTGACCCCACTCTGTTATTATGGTGAATGGAGCTTTCATTTCCCACTTAGAAACACACTACACTAAATAAATTAGTGGAATTAAAAACAAACCCGTGACGATGACTCAGAAACACAGTTATATCGCTTTTACAATTATATCGCTTTTACAGTTCCATCAGCGATTCGTTACGGACCACTGAGCGCTTCAGGAGCAGTCCAGTGGACCTCCCCAGGCCCACAGACGTTCTACTTATAAAGAAAATATATATATTGCAACCCAGTAAGGGACTTAGGCACCTCAGTTTATATTTGCTAATTGACTTCTGATGGTTTGGATGCTTGGTTGTTGCAATGCAGTTGAAATGGCATTGTAAATGGCAATTGCTAGGTGGTTGCTAGGCAGTAGCTATAGCATCCTAGGTGGTGGCTAGGGTGCTGCTAGTTAGCTTATATTGTATTTTGGGTGGTTGGTTGTCACAAAGTAGTTGGAATGCTATTACAAGTGGTTGCTATGGTACCTCAGGCGGTTGCTAGGTGGTTGCTATGGTACCAGAGGCGGTTGCTAGGTGGTTGCTATGGGGTTGCTGGTGATTGCTAAGCTGTTGCTATGGCATCTTAGATGGTTGCTTGTTGGCTTCTATGGTACCTTTGGTGGTTGGTAGGGTGTTGCTAGGGGGAAATGATTAACCTCTACTGTGTACCTAATCAAAATTAGCTGGTTACAAAGTAACAAATAGTGGTGTGAGTGACACACTGCAAGTGTAGGTTTTGTGGTAAAAACCCAGTGTGCTACAGTTTCTCACCAGCCTGAGTGGGATGAAAGCACATCCTCACAAAAGTAAGGACAAAATAAGCATCTGTGGGTGGAGCCTAGAAAGTGGTGGGGGGGTGGATTTCAATCACGTTTGAAGAAAACCTTCTGAGAAAAAGGCTTCATTTATTCCAAGTCAGTGATGTGTTTGTGGCCACTCGATCTGTGACGACAAGGACGAATTTTCAATCCCCAGATGCAGAGCATGAGAACAGACGAGATTTCAGCTTTAATTAATGTGTCAAAAAGACGGAGAGGAAAAGAGGGAAACGCATTCAGAAGTGAACTTTCCACCATATGCTTGTAGAGAATTACACAAACGCCTCCAGAAACATCTCCATAGTTAACCCAGTATAATCTAACCCAGTGATACAGCACATATCAAATTACATCAGATTAATTAAAGAATAAACAAAAAAATTGTGTATTTAGTTATTCACAAAAAAGCACCAGCTGTTCATTATTATGGAAGGTGGAGGGAGCAATGAGACTGTCTGTCTATCAATAAGTCATTCAATAACACATTCAAGATATCAGTTAGGATCAGGAGATATTAACTATGAAAATGTGTTACTGGGTTTTCCTGATCCGGGCGGCCATTCTGACAGACTGCAATACACTACAGGGTGCAATATTTGCACCATAAACAAAGAAAACGTCTATGGCACAAATGAAAGGAGAGAGGAAAAAAGTAAAGAAAAGAGAATTAATAAAGAGAGAAGAGTAAGAGAGAAATGAAGGAACACAATGTGATGCAAAGTAAAAGAAAAGGAAGGGATGACGGAGAAGAGAAGAGAAAAGAAGGGAGGGGAAGAGAGAAGAAAACGAAGAGAAGAGAAAAGAAGGGAGGGGAAGAGAGAAGAAAACGAAGAGAAGAGAAGTGAAGATAAGGGAAGAGAAGAGAAGAAAATGGAAAGGAAGAGAAAAGAGAAAAGAAAGAAGAAAGTTCTGAAGATAAACAAGACAAATTAGAAAGAGAGAAGAGACGAAGACAGGAAAAGAAAGGAGAAGAAATGAGAAAAGAGGAAATGAAACTAGATGGTCCTGAATGAGTGGCGAGGAATGGAGACACTGATGGAGGAAGAAGGAGAGGAAGAAGGAGAGCAGGATGCTGGTAAGGGACGTGTTCTCCTGTTGTTCTCCGGTGGTGTGGGACGTGGTCTCCAGTGATTCTTCAGTGCCAAGGGACGTGTTCTTCAGGAGTGAGGGGCATGTTCTCTGGTGGTTCTCTGGAGGTGAGGGAGTCCTCTCCTCATGAGACTGAGGATCATTGCAGTGACTCTGATTCATATGGATGATATCCGCACGAATCAGAGCCGGGTTAATATCTCACCCTGCAATGAAGATGAACAGGGCTAATATCTTCGGCTGGCTTTCTGGAAGCTTCCACCATTTATCCGAGTTATAAACACACACATACACACACACTCTGTTATTGTGCATATTCCACAGCGGCCTCCAGCAAAGCAATTACAGCAGAATGTGCAGTGTGGGGTTGATGAAGAGAACAAATGCTCCCTCATGCCTCCAACACACAGCTCAGCCAATCAGGATCTAATATTAGGACCTTCATAAGCAATACATATGAAGAACTTCAACCCAGTCAACATCACTATAAACACCACTGCAACTGCAGCTCCCTGTGGTCACCGTGTGGTTCAGCAAGAGATTGACTATTAGCTCTGAAAAGTCAGTTAGTTGAGACGTGTCCAAATTTTTCTTTTTTAGTTAGTGACCTAAATACTTTACTGTAAACACAAACTGACTTACTCTGGACCCGAAAACCAACCACATCCAGCTCTTCATTAAGGTGAACATGGCTTAGGACACAGCAGGACTTACTTTATGCCTGGAAGAGTTGACTTTTGCAATGTTCTTCCCACAGACCTCTCCAAAATCCATTAGATGCTTATTCAAAATACTGCCAAATACCAAGAAAAGAGAGCACATCACTTCAACCCTTCTTCATTCTTAACAGAGTTGCTTAGTGTGAGTCCTAAGTGTATTTCCAAGATGTTTGAAGAATATCAGCCTGGAGGGTCTTCTAGAAGAGCTGGAGCCAGTGGAGGCCAGATCAGAATCAAAGCAGTGTGAAATGGCAATTAGTCATCATTCTGCCCCCTGCTGGAACCAGATCACCATGGAGATCAGATCTGTCCAGTTTTTTAAAAAGAACTTAAATCAAAGTACAAGAATCTTTTACAATGCCATGCTTGCATGAATATAAAAACAGAACTAAAATAAATAAATATGTTTTTTAAAAAACTGACCTTTCATTTACCAGTAAGGGTATCAGTATTCTTTTATATCATTTTATTTACCTTTGCTTGGGATATTGTACCTTACAGTCAACTTTTATTCTATTATGGGTACTTTTATTATATGGGTACTTTATCTATAAAAATTAACTGAACATCTTCATTACTGTGGATCTGTCAGGTTGCCTATTTTCAGGCAGTGAAGGGATGCGCAGACGCAGATTTCCATACTCTTACTCTTTTATTTTCAAGACAAAAAGACACGGGGGCCACAAACAAAAACCAAACACTGAAGACAGGACAGGAGTAAACTTAAATTTAAAGAGGTCCCACACAAGCACACAAAGCAACAGAAACAGGACATTACTTAAACATCAACACCGGACAGCTGTACCCAATGATTTCTTAAACTAAAAGCCAGTGTACACAAACATGTCAAAATAAAAGTCCTACATACAAACAAGGACAGCCTCTAGCGCCCGCTGACCTGGGATGTAACAGAATCAGACTTGTGGACGTAGTGTAGGACACGGTATAATCCATGGACAGAGTCTGGAGACAGTGATTTAAGGGAATTAGATTTTTTGTTTGTTGGTTAGCTTGTTTTATGATAGCTACATGCATAATACAGTATAAGCACAGAACTGCATGTTTAAAAAACAGTACTTCAAAGTTTTGAACCAGCGTTCATTTCTTCATATTTTGCTTCCAGGCCCAGAAGCAAAATATGACTTTAATCTACTCTTGAGGAACAGTTCTCCAGGCTTCCTGAACGATTTTCAAAGTCTCCCATTTTCAGTCCAGTCCCTGAACCTGACCAGTTTCAGCGGAAGGGTTTTAGTTTGTTAAGCCTCACAGTGACCTACAAATCATTCAAGTAGCACAAAGGCCCTCTAACTTAAGCCCGGAACCAGTGAAGAAACAGGTGCAGAGTGGTTGGAGCATTTGGAAAGTGGTTTGTTCATATTTCCTTTGTTTAATCTACTCAGTATGCCAAAGATAAGACAGTTTGACTGGAATAAAATAGTATTTTTGCACCAACAAGGTGATATAAGAAAAGGGAGGGGGGCTCAAGACTTTTGCACAGCACCACACATAGCTGGCCACGACACTGGTGAGATAAGATGTTTTTTTGAGGTGACGGGCGCCTGTGGGCGGGGCCTAGAGAGAAGGACTGTATTAGCTCAGGCAGAGGTGATGATTGTTAACATACCCAGTTGAAACAGAGTCATATCTACATGCACAAAAACAATACACACACATAAACAAACACACACTTATCTGCAGGGTCACTGAGGTCAAAGGTCTCCGATCTCAGTTCTGTTCTGCTCTGGGCAAACACAAGCCCCACAGAAACACACTCAGCAGTTCAGAAAATAGCCCAGACACACACACACACACACACACAAACGGCTCGGCTGAAAAGTGCTTAGAGAAGATTTCGACACAAGAACGGAACCTGCTGCTTGTATTTTCCAGCAGCTGGAACATTTATGTTAAAGCGATGTCCCAGAAAAAAACTCCCTAATGATGAGTTTGGCATCTGAAGGTTAGCATCCTCAGTTTTAGCACTGGAGCTACACGGCTAGTGTAGTTAACGAGGAATCCAAACACCTCACCGATTATCATGACTGGGGGTTCCAATGGTTTTTCCATTGCGGTGCTTTAAGATGCTTTGCATGAGGCTCGAGACAATGTTTCAGTGTTTACAGAGACGTGTTTGAGACACTCAAGGACATGAGACACTCAAGGACATGAGTGGGGGTTTGATTTCGCTAGTAACATCCCGGATTTCGCTCCAGTCACATCAACTTTTTGAATTATGAGTTATGAATTATTATTATTTTTATTTATTTTTTACATTATTACAGTTATTTTTATTCTCCCTGTTCTTACCACCTCTCCTCTTCCGAGGTCATATGACATTTTGGAATGTTTCCAACTCTGACACATCAGAGTGAGGTTTTGTTACACTGAGGTTCTGCAGCACTGATCTTCAGTGTTTTAGTTTTTTTTTCTCTTTGGTTTATCACTCCCTAAGAAGTGTCACATGCACACACACAAACATACACCGCAGGTATGTGGTTACATCCACGTGTCTGCTGCGTTTTGGGTTTAGTAACATCCCGGCTGGGGTCAGGCAGCAGTAGATCCTCCCGGCTGGGATCTCCAGTGTTCACCATTTCTAGATAATAAAGACCACCGGAGAGCAATGACCACAATTCTGCCACAAGTAGAGAATGACTTTCTCTCTCTTTCTCTAATCATTCCTCTCTTCTATTTCTCCCCTTCTCTGTCTCTCTTTTCTTTATTTACTTATTTCTATCTATTCTCCCTTTTCCTTTGCCCTGTTACGTATTTCTTTCTCTCCCTCTTTTTCTCGTTCTGTCCTTCTCTTTGACTGTTTCTTTTCTCTCCCCCCTCTCACCTCAATTCTTTCTTTCTATGTCTTGATTTTCTTTTTTCATCCCCCCCCTCCTTATCAGACTCAGACTCACCCACTTCACAAACAAGGCCTCTCAGTTCTAGATCTCTCTCACGCCCTCACACACACCCTAACACACACATACACTCATACACACACACACACTTAACATAGAACATGTTGATACACACACAGTAATTCAAATCAAATCAGGTTTTGCCTGCAGCACATTCAGAACATTCTGCCTGAACAGGCCAAAAAAATATATAATCATCAGAACCCACAACATACTTTTCTAGACCAGTTTTTCATGCCGATTTCAAATCTGCTTTCAGTTTTGTCCAGTCACATCAACTTTTTGAATTATGAGTTATGAATTATGTTATGTGCATTCTCCTTTTGATTTATTTTTTTAATTATTACAGTTATTTGTATTCTACCTGTTTTTGCCACTGCTCCTCCTACGAGGCCATATGACATTTTGGCATATTTCCAACTCTGACACACCAGAGTGAGGTTTTGTTATACTGAGGTTCTGCAGCACTGATCTTCAGTGTTTTAGTTTTTCTTTCTCTTTGGTTTATCACTCCGTAAGAAGTGTTACGCACACACACACAAACATACACCGCAGGTTTGTGGTTACCTCCACGTGTCTGCTGAGTGTTGGGTTACATATGCCTTCCTTGTGCTGTGTGTGTGTGTGTCACACTTGTGTCATGTGAGGTTTGATTGTGTCTTATGTTTCTGCTGAATGTAACATGTGACACACAATGTGTGTGTGTCTGTTTTCAACAGACAAAGGATTCTTCAGCATCATAGAACGAGAGAGAGAGAAAGAGAGAAAGACAGAAAGACAGAAAGAGGAGAGAGAAAGACAGAAAGACACAAAGGGGCAGAAAGAGCGATTGATTGCTAAGAGATAGAAAGAGAGAGAGAGTGTGTGTGTGAGAAAGCGTGCCTGAGAAAGAGAGAGAGTCACACACCATGAACTTGTCAGAGACGGATGAGTCTATAAGTTCAGATGTAACAGCCTTTACTGAACAAGGGTATCCAATACAACACACACACACAGCCGTAATCTAATGTGTCATAGACAGATGAGTCTAAAGCTACAAGAACAGCATTACTGCGGGAAAACTCTTAACTGAACAAGAGGAGTCAATACTATTGCTGTTATACATCACACACACACACGCGTCCATGCTGGGCTTGTGAAACAGTGTTAGCATTGACTGCAGCAGCCCTTTGGTCATTTATCACTGTTTCTCTGATCAGGTTCTAATGGATCCAGTGGATATCAGGTTTCAAGGCTTCTGAAGTAGGTCCTGATTCATTTCCCTCAATGTGAACAGAGTGATCCAAACTGCGAATGATTCTGTAACAGATTCACGTGTATCTTCTTTTATTGGCCTCTCTCTCTGGAACACTGCCACTGCCATCTGTATTTCATTACAGTTAGCCAGGATGATAGTTATTGAGCATTGTAAAGCATTATAGGGCATTATAGAGTGTCTTTCATATGAAACACTAAAAACCATTTTGCCCTCTAAAGTTCCTGTAGTGTATTGCAGTCTGTCAGAAATACAGTGTTGATCTTATAACCATTACAGAGTATTTCAGAGAACTATTGATCATTATAGACCATTATAGAGCATTGCAGAGATTTAAAGATCACTATAGAATGTTCCAGTGTACTGTAATACATTACAGAGTGTTATAGGGAACTACTGAAAGGTATAGAGCAATGTGTTAACATTTTTCCATAACTGTGCAACACTGACCTTTTCAAGTGAAATGAACTCTTTGACATTATTAATGGTGCTTCATGTGTGTTTGTTTAGAATCTCTGCATAACACAGTTATATTTAAAAGGCCATGCTGCATCAAACCCCATCCGACACACACACACACACACACACACACTGAATGAATATGAGAGCGAGTAACACACGAGCAAGTGTATGTGTATGATAGAAACTTGCTGCAGTTCCTCATTGGACGGAATGGGGTTTTAGCAGTCTTCTGAAAAGCTTGTCCAATCTAGCAACAATCGCTATGGAGGAACACATTGGGTGGAGTCTGGAAATGAGACAAGCAATAAGGCTAGTGATGTTCAGAAAGGAGCAAAGCATTCACACACAGAAACACACACACACACACACACACACACACACACACACAAGCTATAAACAGGTTGAGACCTGTTTCATGACCTGTTAATGAAACACAGTCCAGCCAGAAGCAACCAGCTTGCAGTGACGCAGTTAGCAAAGCTCTCTCTCTCTCACTCACACAAACACACAACACAAACACTTTAGGATGCTAACAACAGGAAATATGGCTAATTCACACTGGCACACACACACACACACACACACACACACACACACACACACACATATAGGACTAACCCAAAGCCAGAGCCCCAGCAGATGGTGTTAATCACTGTGTAAGGTGAGGGGTGTCTGCACCTTCGCCATGGCAACCGGCAGCATCAGGACCACTAACCCCATCAGTGATGCTCTGGGATCGGAAACAGGACTAATGAACGGATGAATGAATCAATCAGCTAATTAACAAAGTAGCTGCAAAAGGCTGGAGAGAGAGAGGGGGGGGACCTGGTGAAAAGATGGGTGTAAAGAGAGAAAAGGTTTAAAAGAGAGAAGGAGAAGATTGGGGAGAGATAAAGAAAAGGGGAAAGAGAAAGAGGTGAAGAAAGATGGAGGATGGAAAGAGTGAAATAGAGAAAGTGAAACAGAAGGACAGAGGAAGGGATGAGGGGAAAGGGGAAAGAGAGAGACTGACAGAGAGAGGGAGACTGACAGTGAGAGAGAGTAAATGAATGCAGTTCTAACACACTGACAGATGGACAGAAAATAATTCCATTAAGAATTCATTTGAGAAAAAAGGGATGGAAGTGAAACTCTGCCAAAACGCTCAGGGTGTCATCCGTGGGCAGTGGGGGGTGGGGAGGGGGTGGGGGAGTTGATTACCCCTCAGAGCCTAAACCAGGGACATTCTTCACTTTACTGCAGTTGGTAATTTTCTTTTTTCTTCCTTCACACACACACACACACACACACACACACACGCAGATGCATACACTCACCCTTCTATTTGTAAGCTAATCACAGCTCGATGTTCTTTGTGTTCAGTAAATATGTCATTAAACAATAATAACTGGATTTCTGGATCAAAAATACAAAGCTTTTGTTATCATTAAATAATATTACTGAGCAACAGAACTTAAAGAATGCAAGCAAGAGAGAAAATCAAGGCTGTGATCTTAACACACTTGTGTATTTGTCAGCAACAGGGATCAATTAGTTAATCAGATCAGATAGAATACAGAACAGAGCACTATTAAGTACATAGAGCACAATGGAGTATAGAGCACTACAGAGTACTATAGTGTACATATAGTGTAGCATTATAGAACACCATGGAGCATTATGGAGGACATAGAGCATCATAGAGCACTATGGAGCCCTACAAAGTACAGAAGAAATTAAAGAGCACTATGTACTCTGTAGTGCTCCATAGTGTTATAGAGCACTATAGAGTACATAGAGCATTAAGAAGCACTATAGAGCACCATAGAGTACACAGAGCACTGTAAAGCATGGTAGAGTACTATGGAGCAATATACAGCACCATAGAGCCATGTAGAGCACTATAGAGCCCTATAGAGCTCTATAAAATCCTATAGAACACTATAGTATAGAGCACTATAGAACACTTTAGTATAGAGCACTATAGAGCCCTATAGAACACTTTAGGACTGAGCACTATAGAACACTTTAATATAGAGCACTATAGAGCCCTATTGAACACTTTAGTGTAGAGCCCTATTGAACACTTTAGTATAGAGCACTATAGAGCCCTATAGAACACTTTAGTATAGAACACTATAGAGCCCTGTAGAGCACTATAGAGCCCAATAGAACACTATTGTATAGAGCACTGTCGAGCACTTTATAACGCTTTAGTATAGAGCACTACAGAGGAGCAGCTTTAGGCTAAATAAAGTGCTATGTGCTAGTAAAAACAACACAATATCACAATAACAGTAGCTACTTAGCAATATTGGATAAGTAAGAAGCTTCCCCAGGTTGTTACACAACCCTACCATAACATGACAAACTGTTTGAAGTTATACACCTGTGGCCATGGAAGTGATATTTTACGGCATTGGGCTGACGCTCTTATCCGAGCAACATACATCAATGCTCAAGTAGTCCGCAACTGTTTCTTAAACCTGTTAACTGCTTAAATCCACGTCAACTATTTAACTGAAATACTGGACGTGCAGCTATACAACATCTGTCAAACAATACCGGAACAACATAAGCCATAGAAAAGTCGAGAGGAGAAAAGAAGGATTTTTTAAGCAGTCACCGAGGTGCTCCTTGAAGAGGTGGGTCTTCAGGCGACGCTTGAAGACAGTGAAGGACTCCGCAGATCTGATCGGAAGAGGGAGTTCATTCCACCACTGGGGGGCCAAGACTGACTGAGAACAGTCTTGGTGCCTGTCTCCCTTTTCTTTTGAGCAGCGGAGGCTCAAGACGAGCCATGCTTGAAGCCTTGAGAGGATGTTTGATCAATGCTGTTATGTATGGGGGTGCAAGTTCATTCTTGGCATTGAAAGCAAGTGTTAAGGACTTGAACTTAACGCGAGCAGCCACAGGGAGACAGTGGAGGTTCCTTAGTAAAGGTGTGGTGTGAGTGGTTTAGTTACCTTCTGTGGAAGTCCAGCCAGTAGAGAGTTGCAGTAGTTCAGTTTGGAGATAACCAGGGACTGGACAAGAATCTGTGTAGTTTCTAGAGATCTAGTCAACCTGCGGTGAGAAAGACAGATCTTCATCTGGAGTAACACCAAGACTTCTTACCTTCTTAGAAGGATCGATAACAGAGTTCCCAAGAGAAACAATGAGATTGTGGCTTGGTGAAGGACTCCCCATGACGAAGAGGAGCTCAGTCTTGCTGGGGTTCAGTGTGAGGTGGTGGGCCGCCATCCAAGAGGAAATGTCAGTCAGAGATGCGGGTTGAGGCCTGGTTATCATTGGAAAGGAAAGAGAGAATATGAAAAACCATGTGAGGCTATTTCATCCCCAAGAGAACCAGTATAAAGAGAAAAGAGAAGTGGTCCAAGGACCGAGCCCTGTGGGACACCAGTGGATAGTCTACGTGGAGCAGACTGGGTGCCTTGCCATACTACCTGGTACCTCCGGTCATCGAAATAGGATGCTTCTGGATGAATGGTCAAAAGATCCCATAAACACATTCCTAAACCCTGTGGAGAGCTTGCCCAGAAGAGTTGAAGCTGTTATAGCTGCAAAGGGTGGGCCGACAGCATATTAAACCCAGTGGATTAAGAATGGGATGTCACTTAAGCTAATATGTGTGTAAAGGCAGGTGAGCAAATACTTTTGGCAATAAAGTGTACGTTATATCATTCTGCAGTATGTACACCATCTGTCAAATGTTTTTCACACAACAGGTTTTTTACCAATTAAACATTATTTCATAAACTGCTTATACATGTTAAACATTAGAATGTTGTTGAGTGAACAACAAAAAATTAAAATATGTTAAATAAAACAAGTTTCCTAAGATGAAAGAATCTATAACAGTGCATGTCTGACTGGTTGCATGATGATGCTGAGTTAAATTTTAGACTGTCCTTTAACTTTAAATGTGTTAGTGAACTGTTTTATCACTTATCTGGTGATCCACAATATAATTAAAATTGCATTAGGTGGCGTTTTGTAGATCAGTAGTGACATTTTTATATGACATTTTCTGGCTAATTAAGACACCCAAATGATGAACACACTGTGAATTTATTTGTTTGCACAGAATATTGAGTGTGTTTTAGTACATTTTTAGTAAATGTCACTGCCTGTGGAACGGCGAGTAACTCTACATCTCTACAGACTCTACAAACTCTACAATAACTCTACATAATAGTCGTAATATCCTAATTAAAGGATATTACGACTATTATAATTACTATTATAATTATTATAATTTGTTTGTTTTTTTTATATTGTGTCCGCTCATCAATGACTCTATATTTACTGTCAGTTTCACCTTGTGTTTTCTTCAGACACCACTGCTTTGGCAACACTGTTCCTGAAACAGTCCTGCCAGTACAGACACTCTGAATTTGAATTTGAGTAACATTTGAATGCTAGTGAAGTTAAAATGGTAGTGAAATGAAAACAGCTCAGCTGAATTCAAATACATGATGTATTTCTGGGGGTTAAGGACAGGGCAAAAGTGTCGGCACATCGGGACGAGGGTGGCTTTAATTCGCGTTTGGGTTCTGAGAGGTTTATGTGGATGTGTGTACCATTAAACATTCAGCAGCTCTCCGAGCGTAAAGCCCTCAGGCAGTGTGTTCCCAAAACAAACGCGCACACACACAGACACATACACCCACACACATACACACACAATTAGCCATTTAGCGTCTCCAGAGCTAACGGACGAGACAGGCCACAGATTCTGCTGTCTGTAGTGGTTTGATTCAGGAAACACTTGCTAAACACTCTCTAACCAACTCATCACACTCAAGGAAACGTTACACACCATCTGCTGAAGACCTGACTAAACTCAAAGGCATTCAGTCTGTGCTTTAATACTGATGTGAATTTATTTATAAAACAAAAAATGTGTAGTATTTTTGAATATTCTTCAGTCCTCCCAAAATCATTGCGTAAACATCCTCTTCATTTCTTAGTATTTTGCTTCCAAAGATCCAGACGCACTTTCATTGCAACACAGAACAGCAGCAGTAATAATAATGATGATGGCAGTCATACAGTCCAGCGCAAAAGTCTTGAACCCCTCATTTCTTCATAGTTTGCTTCCAAAGATCCAAACTTTCTTGTATTTTTAACGTAGTCTTGAGGGACAGATCTCCAGGCTTCCTGAAGGACTTTCAGACTCTCATTTTCAGTCCAATCCCTGAACCTAACCAGTTTTAGAGAAAAGTTTTTGTTTGTTAAGACACACAGTGACCCATGAATGAATTATTCAAGAAGAATAACCATTTACCAGTGAAGAAACAGGTGCAGATGATTCCAGATGATCAGTATACTGGTGGTGCTGAATGCTGAGTAGTTGGAACACTAATTCTCTCTCTTGCTCTCTCTATCTCTCTCTGTCTCTCATTATCTCTCTTCATCATTCTTTATTTCTACTTAATATCTTAAAGATAAAACAGGGATACAACAGCAACCATAGATTATTTTTTCTTCTGAAATGCACTTTTCTGATTCTTCTTCTTCTTACCATTATTATTATTAGTAGTAGTAGTAGTATTTTCAGTTCCTGTACTCAGTTAATGAAGCTTCTGAATTTTAGAATAGTATTTTGGTTCATTTGTATTTTGTTTTTATTTTTTTTTTTTGTGACATTATTTGCAGTAAAAGCACTATAGGGCAGGTTCAAGGCTCTCTACCACCACTCACTGCGATTGGCCCAAAATTTGGAAAATAGCAAAAGAAAAGGAAAAAAATCTTTGTGGATCCAGGTTAGTGGGAGGTTAAACATGAACGGGTGAAACTCTCATACTGACCGTGTTCCTTTCTTCCCTCAGGTTGTGTGAGATAGAAAGAAAGAGTGGGAGAGAGAGAGAGAGAGAGCGCGAGATAGAGCAGCCCTCTGGAGGTGAGTACAGAGTGATTTAGTCTAAAAGCTTTTCCCCGCTGGAACCCAGCAAAGTGTTGTGAACGCTTTAAACTCTGCAGGAAGCCTTCACTCCAAACCCCCCCCCACTCTTTCTCTTTCTCTCTCTCTCTCTCTCTCTCTCTCTCTCTCTGTCTCTCTCTCTGTCTCTCTCTCTTTCTCTTTCTCTCTTGCTCTATCTTTCTCTTTTCCTCCTTTTCCTCCTTCTTAGCTGAAGAAATCTGCCTTTTTTGTGTTTCTGGCCAAAAGCGGACCCTAATCCTCGATTATCCCAAAGCCATTGGGCCGTGAAGGAAGATCACATGATCCGGCTGGAATCATTTATCAGACCGTCCCAAAACTAACATCCCAAAACTAACCTCTATGTTATCACACTCCTAGCGACATATTCTTGAACATTGTTGTGAAGATTTGATTGTATGAGAGCATCAGTGTGGTCACATGCAGAAGGGCTACAATCAAATTCTCACAGCAATGTTCTGGCATCTGTAATGTTTGATTGCAAACCCTACATCATCAAATGATCTTAGAACATTGCTGTGAGGATTTGAGTGCATGAGAGCATCAGTGAGGTCAGGTACTGATGTTGGAACACTGCTGAGAGGATTTGATAGTATGAGAGCATAGTGAAAACAGCTGATATTGGAACATTGCTCTCAGGGTTGCAATCAAATTCTCACAGTGATTTTCCAACATCAGTATGTTTAGACTGCAAAAATCAGTGAGTCTATCAGTGAGGTCAGTGAGTACCCATTTTGCATTTTACTAAACACTAAAGGTGTAAAACAGAGAGGCTCTGAGTGGGTTTGGTGGTTCTGTAGAAACTCATAACTGCTCACAGCGGAGGTGAGTGGAACCAGTGTCTGCCTCTAAAATCTTCATTACAGAAAGTTATTCCATGAAATGGTTTTGGTTTGAGAAGCTTTGAAGGGATACATGCATGGTGTCATGTCAAAATAGTCCCCAAAGAAAACTGATTCACCACTATGTTAGCATCATCAACATCCAAATAGACACTCAGAGACACGTGGCACTTCACTGGTGGATGATATAAACTGAGCAGCTTCGCAGCAGCTGATTTGAGAGTACTGTTTCCACTAACATCCCATAATATGTGGAGCTGGTCTCCAAGGAGTTTTCGCTGTTGATGTACAGCCAGACAGCACTGCAGGTCCATTAGGGGTGTGTCCAGCTCAGCACATCAATGACGCGCGGCCTGTACAGACTATAAATATTTCAAATTAAATTTTATATATTACATATCAGACAATAGATTCTGTCGCTGCTGAACATCTGCTCTGAATAAATCACCAACAACCACACTGTCTCATAATCAATACTGAGAAGGAGAGAGAGAGAGAGAGACAGAGGGAGAGAGAGAATAAGAGTTGGAGAGAAATACAGAAGAGGAAAAAGAGAAATGTGGGGAGGGAAAGAGACAGAAAGAGAGACATAGATGGAGAGAAATAGAGAAAGACAGAGAGATATAGAGTAAGAGGGAGAGAAAGAGAGAAGTAGAGAAAGAGGACTAGAGAGATAATGAAAGAAATAGATCAATGTATATAGTGTTCCAATGACTCAGCATTCAGCACCACCAGTATAGTGATCATGGCCTGATCATCTGGAATCATCTGCACCTGTTTATTCACTGTTTCAGGACTTCAGTTAGATGTGCTTTATTCTACTTCAGTAATTCATACATTGGCCACTGTTTCTTAACAAACAGAGCATTCCTCTGACACTGGTCAGGTTCAGGGACTGGACTGAAAATGAGTCTCTTTGAAAGTCTTTCAGGAAGCCTGGAGAACTGTTCCTCAAGACTACATTAAAATGCAAGAAAATCTGGATCTTTGTAAGCAAATCATGAAGATATGAGGGGGTTCCAGACTATTGCACAGCACTGAAGGCACAGTAGCAGAAACAGCCTGTATAATGGACAAAGAGAGGTTGGAAAATGGTTATGTGGAAATGAATGATGACACAAATGTTACAGGTGGAGCTCAGGGGAAAACAGGAGAGATGAGGGATATTGGCCCTTTAATGGCAAAAGTTAATGTCTCAGGACCCGTGATCATACACACATTTTGCGTTTCAGAAGAGCTTTTCAGAGTTTAACATCCAAAATACGCCCACGCATGTACCACACATACACACACACGCGCTCATATGCTAATCAGTCCTCAGTCATTTTGGGTTATAAATAACACACCTATCATTAGAGCTCAGACACACACACCGCCTGCTGATGCAACTGCACTCTCAATCTATACTCCAATCTACACACACACACACACACACACACACACGCTAATTACAGCACTGAAGCACAGATACAGAATGACTGTGTTAATTGCGGTTGTCACCATCAGTTCATTTAAAACCATGTGTCTGAGTGTTTGTGTGTGTGTGTGTTTGTGCATGTTAGTCTCTTCCGTTTGTATGTTAGCTTCAACGCTGCCTAAACACGAGCTTAGCGTTACTGCCACCATCACAGTACTATACATGACACCTGAGCGCCATTTAATCCCATTAATTATCACATTTATCATTTATATTTAATAAAGTGCTAAATGGAGTTCATTTCATGTTCAGTAATTATTACAGCGCAAACATGCCGCACAGCTCGGCTGCAGTTAGAGAAAACTGGTTGTCCTGTGGTGGTTTAACAGATAGTAGCAATTCCGCCGCATGGATTAATTCCAAAGTTTAACCTTAATAGTCTGAAAGTTTTACTGCTGCTTTTTCTTTTTTTAAGTAATAAATGCTTGAATCCTGATGCAGAGTTGCAGTAAAACACTAAAACAGGCCATGTTAACCCTGCAGTATGTAGCATCACACAGTTGCATCACCTGATTAGCATGGTGCTAACCGCTTACCTACACATGCCTTAAACAGGTTCGTGAAGTTTGCTGATTTTAGGTGCTCCACGCTAGCCCTTCAGTGCATGGCATCACACAGTTGTGCCATCTGACTACTTTCCATTAAAGTGTAGCGTCACACCGGTGAGATCTGGCACATTCAACACTGAACGTTTTAACACTTCTAACTGCTGATCAACACTGGAGGTTAATGGAGATCAATACGCTTCAATCGTCTTTACACTCATCAATCATCTTTACACTCAGAGTTTTATATTTAGACTTTTATACATCTTTTTATACATCTCATTTATTAATATAATCCAATGAAACATGTTACTTCTAACAGTAATTTCTGAAACTGAACGTTTCTGAACTCCAGAACAGTGTGAGAAGTTAAATTAATGAATGTTTTTCAAGAAAAAGGTTCTTAAGGAAAAAGAGGCACTGCTATAAGTCTGCGTCTGTTTTGTTAGTCTTTGGTTTCCAGATCTGTTTTGTTTTGTTTTACCAGTTTCATTATGGACGGAAAAAAATTCCGCTTGCATCCTGCCTCCTCGTCTTACACCTACAGGGCTCATCTCAAATTTTTTAGGGTCAAGAAGAGCACAAAATGATCCTCCACTCATTCGTCATAAACAACGCTCACTGTTGTATCTTTAATTCTGTGTGTAAAATGGCATCGACAACAAAACCGAGTTGTTATTTAATAAGCTGTTATTTAAGAACTTCACCAAACCACAACCAAGCCTTGCCCGCCCCCCCCCACACACACATCTATACTTTCCCAAATCATTCTCAAAGAGACTGTAATGTTACAACACATTTAATAGTGTTTGTATTCACAGTGAGCCTCAGAGGGACTCGCTCCAGCTCTTCTTACTAGAGGTGTGAGAAAAAATTGATACCACGTAGTATCATGATATTTTTCGGTATGATATTCTATCGATGAGTATACAAGGTATACAACTCCAAAAGGTGGTGCCAGACCCTGTTCTGCCAGACCTTCTTCTTCTTGTCACAATGGAAATGGGAAAGGAAGTCATACCAAGTGTCGATACTGCATTTTAAATCTATTAATAGTAGAGGTGTCACAGGATTTTAAAAAATTGAATTAATTAAATTAATCGCACACATTTTTGCTGTAAAATTAAAAATGTAAATTAGCTTTAAAAATGTAAATTCATTTTGGCATTTGTGTGAATGAATAATCAACATTTCAACATCTATTTTATTTAAGAACTGTTGCTGACCTGCTCATGTGCAGTAATGGTCATAGCTATCAAAAATATGACCAAACATGTGGAGGGAAAAATGCTGTAATAATAACAATGATAGAACCAAGTCTGTCTATAAGGTGCAGTTTAAGACAATGTACATACAATGTACATCTGATGAATTATGCTGCCTTGTCCAAGAATGCTAGCATAGCGCAAATCGACAGCAGCATCTATCAATTCATGCTGCCCTATCAAGAAATGCTCCCTTTAAGTTTACACAGTTTATACCATTTATAGTCAGTTTATAACATTGATAATAATGAGAAATGGTCAAATAATATGCACAATTAGAGAAAAAAATATATTTTATTTGAATAAGACGAACATAGATAGATCTTCAAAGGTGCAGAGAGCCAGTTTATACTGTCAGAATCTAACACTGAGAAATGCCGTAAAGCAGGACACAGGCTACAGATAAACTAGTGTCCAACACAAGATAGCACAGACAGACCAGTGTCCAAAGCAAGGTAGAAACCAGTTTCCCTAATGCTAAGTAACACAGAATCCCCAGACTGTGGAACTGCACATGTGCAGAAGGTCACAGTTGCACATCTTGATGGTTTGCATGTTTCGACAGAACACTGGACAGGGTTAAAGTCACAATAATCAATCAGCGCAGTTTTTTTTAAGCTTTATTAGTGTGTTAACTCAGCACCCCCAATTAAGAGACTTATTTTGGTGCAGTCTGCTTAATAGCATTGCTCCTGAAATCCATAAGGTGACGAAAGACCTCTTCTTCTCTTGTCTCTTCCTAACTGAGTAGAATATACGTTTATTTTGGTACATCTATGATAGTATTGTTCCTGAAGTCCACAAGGTGGCACAAGACACATTAATATTCATTCTATATGTTATTAATGCTGCAACCTTTTTAAAAACTTTACTCCAATACTGTTGCTTCTGAGGTCCACAAGGTAGTGTATGGCCTCATTCTGTGTCGTCTCTGCAGCAACTCCTACCACTACTACACACCTTCAGAGAAGTTCTGGTCACCTCTGATGGGCTGAAACATCACACCTGGTTCATCAGCTGTGAGTCTGAGGTGCAGGTGTGGAGAGTGAGGGTTTCTGTCTCCAACATAGAAACACTAACTGAAGATCAACATTACATAAAGAGTGTTATGTAATAACAGCAGTGCCAAAAATACTGTCTCCTACAGACCAGTCAATATATCAGAGAGGAGGGAACCCTCAGGGAGGGGCAAATATATGTGTGTGTGTGTGTATGTGTGTGTGTGTGTGGGTGAGTGTGTGTGTGTGTAATTACATAGAGGGAGAGAGAGAAAGAGAACAATCATGCTGGACTGAATATAATAGAAGCCTGAAAATTCCAAAATTTGGATCTATGGAAGCAAAATAAAGAGACTCAAGACACTGTTCTGTTCACCATTCTGACCCATCATTCACAGCCTGAACTCTCTTACAAAAGCTCTCCTGTCATTTCTTTAAGTGTCTTCAGGTATAGTTCTCCAGGCTTCTTGAAAGATGTTCCAAAGCTCTTCAATGGACATGAGCTGTTTTTGTTCCGTTCTCTGTCCAGATGATCCACACTGCTGCAGTAATGTTGAGCTCTGGGCTTTGGGGAGGCTGATACATGACTGATAGAGTTCCATCGTGTTTTTTTCTATTGAGGTGCTTTGACTGTATTCATAGTGTGTTTGGGATTGTTGTTGATGCTGAAGAACCTTTCCAGATGGTACTGCAGGGGGCTCAGGAACTTGCACAGTCTAGATACACACCCACACACACAGGCAAACACGTATACACACATACACACACACACACACACACACACAAGCACACACACACAGAGATTAGGTCATAGTGTAAAGTGAGGGGCCGCTGATGCTGGTATCACATGTGAAAATAAAAATTGATTTATGCGTATAAATATTTACATGAATAATTCAAAAGGAGGGAAGGTGGAAAGAAAGAGACGCATGTTTATGTAACGACTGTGGGCATTAAGTTCAGAATGAACTCCTCTGCGCTTCCTGTGGACGTGTGTGTGTGTGTGTGTGTGTGTGTGTGTGTGTGTGTGTCTGTGTGTGTATGTGTGTGTGTCTGTGTGTAGTCACTATGAAGCAATAATTCTGTAAAAAGTGTAATGTACCAGTTTTCCCATTAGATTTTTCTCCAAGCTTTACCTCCCAACATCCTGATTCTCTCTTTTTCTCTCCCTACATTATTTTTCTACCTCTCTCTCTTTTCTCTCTCATTCTCCACTCATTCTTTTGCTCTCTTTCATTTTCTCTCCCTGCACATACAGTGAGTCTCAGTCTCATGCTCCTTGCATTCTCTCTCTCTCTCTCTCTCATTTCTTTTGCTTCCACCTCTTTTGCTCTCTCATCTCTCTCTTCCAATACAATCAATGTCTCTCATTTTTTCGTCCTCTTTCCTCACTCATTCTCTCCTACTTTCTGCCTTCCCCCTCTTGCTCTTTCTCTCTCCTCTCACTCTGTATATTACGTTTCCAGAGGTGGACAGTAACGAAGTAGATTTACTTGAGTACTGTACTTAAGTAGAGTATCTGTACTTCATTTGAGTAGTATCTTTTTTGGAAACTTATGACCTTAACTTCACTACATTTGAAAGGCAAATTTCATACTTTTTACTTCACTAAATTTCTGTCAAGGGTCTCGTCACTCGTTACTTTTAATTCTAAAAGTGGATGTTTTTTCCT
>JBBPDB010000019.1:18040461-18051321 GCA_037974465.1 Brachypetersius altus
CACACACACAACAGCAGAGACAGCAGGCTTGCTGCTGTGTGTGTGTGTGTGTGTGTGTGTGTGTGTGTGTGTGTGTGTGTGTGTGTGTGTGTGTGTGTGTGTTGATGACCGAGGTAAATATATCTGTCTGCCTACGGAACGTTGTTCATCTTTTACAGGAAACACACTTTTGAGAAACGCGTACATGTCGTCTAACTGTGTGTGTGTGTGTGTGTGTGTGTTGTGCAGGTAACACCCTCGTTCGTGCGGTAGCGGCAGTGTGTATCCTGCAGAGGGAGATGTGTTGGAGGAGTGTATCCGTTCTCGGCCTGCTGCTGCTGCTGCCTCTTCACCATGCCGTCAGTTTCCCTGAGGACATCGTCCCCCTGGACACCGTGGACAGACACTGTAAGACACACACACACACACACACACACACACACACACACACACACAGACACATAGACACACAGACAAATAAGGTTTCAAAATCATAAAGGCAATTATGTGCATATTTATGCCAGCAAACCTTTATATAACACCATAAATGCATTATTAAACCAATTCAACTCGATTATCCAGAACATGTCAAGTGGTTCAACCACCAAATTATGTAACATACACTTTAATTTATTTACCACTGTGGGAAACATGTACTCGTTTTTGAGCTCAAGCTTAATGTTTTATATAATATGAATAAACATTATTGCCATAAACAATAAACGTGTTTTCCTGAGGTCGCACCACTTGACTTAGTCAGCAGATCCAATCTATGACTCAAAAGTGACCTGTGAGGGGGCTACTAGCCTTAGCTTTGCAACATGAAGGTCACTTGGGGTCAACTTTATGGAGTAACAGCCTGCCTATTCTAACAAAAAGTGCTACTGGTTGCATCTAATGACATTTTGTGTACATAAGAAATTACAGACATTTTGTCAACATGTTATGATTATAAAGGATTTTGAAGCCTAAAATGTTTATTTGGACGTTTTAAAATAATTGAATACTATTTCAATAGTTCTGTACATATTGGTAGATGATTGCACCACAGATGAAAGCTAGCAGTCTATTCTGTTGCATTAACATTGCAAGCAATGTTAAAACAGCTGAAGCCTATTCAGCCCTGATTACACAGAAAACTATTTCTTACAGTGTGAGCTTTTACTCTAAATATGTGTATGGTGATTTATTCTGGGGTCTCTCAATTATGTCTTATTGTGTAATATAAGCTCAAAGGTATCGTAGGCTGCTACTAGCTCCCAAATACGAGCACTGTTAAAGGGTATATTTGGTGTCAGTGCTAATGTGGCTACGTATGAACGGAAGCTGGCTGGGCAGGTAAGTCTGCAGTGAGCGCTTTTGGCTGAATGTTCTTGTAGTCCCAGATTAACAGAGGATTTTGAATGGAGAGTCCACACATTGGTGTAAACAAGGCTTAACCTGGAAAATCTCCATGGAAAATCTCTCCTGTTCATCCCAGACCGGAGTCTGCACTCGCTCCGCATCCTTACACAACATCCATTTGTTCTTTAGTGTTTTTGGCAAAAAAAATCTAGATCAGATGTCTTTATCGTTGTGTAAACGCCATCCTGAGCTTCCCTGATTCTGCAGGCAGCTGCTGATGCTGCAAGCGTTTACTGGCTTTAGTTTCCATCACCGTGGCAGAGTTCGTCTCTGAGGCAATTTAACATGCAGCTACTCGACACCCTGCAGCAGAAACGCAGCTAATAGTCAAAAACGCTGCAGCGCAGATCAGTCTAATCGATACCCTGCAGTACAAACGCAGCTAATGACTCAGTTTCTTGCAACACAGATACTGCTAACCAGTGCCTTCCAGGACAAGTGCAGCTAATCAATACCCCACACTACTGATGCAGCTAATCAATACCCTGCACTACTGATGCAGCTAATCAATACCCTGCACTACTGATGCAGTTAATCAATAACCTACACTGCTGACACAGCTACTCAATACCCTGCAATGCAACTGTAGCTAACGTAGCCAGTACCCTGCAGTACAGGTGGCTACTACTCCGGTATCTAGAACCTCTGTACTGAGGATCTGTGTTGTGTTTTAAAGACTCCCGTCAGTATCCGGTGTTCCGGGGTCGGCCGTCTGGAAACGAATCGCAGCACCGGCTGGACTTTCAGCTGATGACGAAGATACAGGACACGCTCTTCATCGCGGGCAGGTAAGACACTAACCACCCACCAGGCCACCGGAGAACCTGTTAACATGACATACTTTTAAGTCATATTTGTGTCATATTTTGACTTTTGTCTTGAAATATGAATGTCTCAGAAGATTATGTGACTTATGGATGGCTTAAATATGATTTAAAATATGTCATGTCACATTATGTGCCACATATGACAAAATATAACGGTGGGGTCAGCGAGGTCAGGAGGGGGGCATGTTCCCAAACCTCTCTCTTTGTTGGGAAATTAACGGCAGGATCTCTGTATCTCTGCTCTTATGAGAACTTGAAAGGATGAGTGAATGGACAGTGGGACCTGAAAACTCCGCTAACTCTCTCTGTCTTTCTCTCCCTCTCCTGCTCTCTTCCTAATTTCTTCTCTGTTCTTCATGAACAGGGATCAGGTGTACTTGGTGAGTCTGAGGGAGTCATACAGGAATGAAATAATTCCCTACAGGGTGAGTTTGTCCCACTCGTCTTTACAAAAAACATTTTTTTAAATCGTTTTTATTTGTCAGTGGCTTTAAGAGTCGGACGTAAATGGTGTGTGCGTCATGTGACTGTGTCATTGCAGAAGCTGACATGGAGGTCAGGGCAGGCGGACCGAGAGACATGCGCCATGAAGGGAAAACACAGAGTGAGTGACCTTAACTGACGTTTAACAGACACCAGAACAAAACCTGATTCACCCTGCAGCACTGTAAGCATCCTTGTCTCTCTCCCTCCCTCCCTCTCTCTCTCTCTCTCAGGACGAGTGCCATAACTTCATTAAAGTCCTGGTTCCAAGAAATGATGATCTTGTTTTCATCTGTGGCACAAACGGCTTTAACCCTATGTGCCGTTACTACAGGGTAACTATTTACACACAAACACACACACACACACACACACACACACACACACACACTCACAAACACTACCCGCAAAATACACTTACTGTCTTTACAGAAACATAAATAATAACAGTAGTACTAAGTAGTAAACAGATGAGTTTAATGAAGTTTAACACACAAACACACACATCCTCTCTCGCGCTCTCTCGTTCTTTCTCTTTGTGCTTCTGTATTGTGTTGTTGCACTCTATATGAGTTAAAGCCCTATTGTGTGTGTGTGTGTGTGTGTGTGTGTGTGAGGGAAAGCTTCAGCTATACTTTTACTGCTCACAGAAGATAACAATACACTCTCTCGCTCTTTTACCTACTTTTCCATTCTCCTGTCTTTCTCTCTCTCCCCTCTCTTTCTTTCTCCATTTTACCTACTTTTTCCAATCAATCTCTATTTTCTGTCTTTCTCACTCTCTCTTTCTTTCTCTCTCTCTCTTTCTCTGTCTGCCCCCCCTCTCTCAGCTGGATAATCTGGAGTTTGATGGTGAAGAGATCAGTGGGTTGGCACGATGCCCGTTTGATGCCAAGCAGACCAACGTTGCCCTGTTTGCGGGTAAGTGTGTATGTGTGTGTGTGTGTGTGTAATAAGTTGGGTGATGAATGACTCTCTTAGGCTTTATGGAAGGTTTTTTGGGAAAATATTAAAGTTGAGCTTCATCTCAAACATAAATCACCATCCATCTCTCTCTCTCTCTCTCTCTCTCTCTCTCTCTCTCTTTCACTCTCACACTCTCTTACACACACACATCCTGGCACGGCCACACAAACACACCACCTCCTCCCTAAGCAGTGTGGATGTTTAAGAGCCCTAAATTAGTGCCCTTCAGAAGAAGTGGAAAAGTCCCCATCATGCTTGTGGAATAAATGTTTAATTAATTACATTATTATAAGTAATGAAATCATTACTCGTGAAGTAATATTTGTTTGGATAGAGTGCTAATATCAAAAAGATAATAGGGGAGTGAATAAAGAATGAAAGAAAAATAAGAGAGGTGAGGTGGATGGGAGGACAGTAAAGGGACTGACAGTAATCGAGACCAAGCCTATGATCTAACGTAAGTGCGCGTGTGTGTGTGTGTGTGTGTGTGTGTTAGATGGGAAACTGTATTCAGCTACAGTAGCAGATTTTCTGGCGAGTGATGCAGTGATATACCGCAGCATGGGAGACGGATCAGCTCTCCGGACCATCAAATACGACTCCAAATGGTTAAAAGGTAACACACACACACACACACACACACAAAAACCCATCCAACAATCTGGGTCACCACTCAGACCCATAAACCTGCATCAAACATTCAGATCTGGTCAATCCTTCTAATACGCTCTCTGGCTTTTCTCTCTCTCTCTCTCTCTCACACACACACACTCTGTCTCTCTCTCTCACACACTGTCTCTCTCTCTCTCTTCCTTCTTTCTCTCACCCCCCCCCCCTTTTTTTCCACTCTTTTTTCCTTCCCTCTCTCTCCCCCTGTTCCCACCTCTTAGAGCCACACTTCCTGCATGCGGTGGATTACGGGAATCATGTGTATTTCTTCCTCCGAGAGATTGCAACAGAACACAACAACCTGGGGAAGGTATGTATCACAGACCCCACCCACTAATGTGTCCTATTCAGCTCAATGAGTAAAACAACCAGCTAGTTCACATCATCAACAACAACAAATACAGCAGCAATAATCATAATCATCATCATCAGTAATAACAAGGGATGTCTGAGGAGTCGAATCAGTGTTTCCTGTTTCATTTTGTCATCACTTTACTGGAGGCGGAGCCACTTAGTGTGTGTGTTTGAGCATTCAGAGCGGTAGTGAGGAACCTGCTAATGCTAATGAATATTTCAACCAGTCAGCAGCGGAGTTCCACACCTGCGGCCAGACGGTGATTCTTAGGGCTTAATTATTAAAGGACTTTTACACCAGACGAATTCAACACTTCAACACATTTACACACAACCTCACCTCTATAGGACTGAATGATCATCTATAATAATAATCCTCCAGTGCGTAGCGTCACACTGTTGCACCGTCTGGCTGCTTCCCATTAAAACGCAGCACCACACTGGTGTGATCTGGATTGTTCCAACACTGAGCAATTTAACACTTTTAACTGCTGATCAACACTGCGGGTTAATGGAGATCTAATCACACAAAACTTGCTGTGTCCCAACAGCTGAGACTACAGAGCGAGGAATGTGCTGGAAACGAACGCAAAGCCCTCATCTCTCATCTCCTCTTTCTTTGTTGACCTGTAAAGCAGCTTGTATTCTTTATTCTGTAATATATTAAAATATGCTGTTTCCGTCTCCCTGAAGGCTGTGTACTCCAGGGTCGCTCGCATCTGCAAGAACGATATCGGAGGTTCTCAGCGTGTTCTGGAGAAACACTGGACGTCATTCGTGAAGGCGCGGCTGAACTGTTCTGTACCTGGAGAGTCTTTCTTCTACTTTGACGTCCTTCAGGCCATCACAGACATCATCGATATCAATGGCGTGCCGTCTGTCGTGGGCGTGTTTACAACACAACTGAACAGGTATACACTCCTCATCCAGCCCCTGAGCTGACCACCTTCTCAGTATTTCAGGCTGGTTTACATGCTTGTCCTTACTATACAGGCCAGGAGTCTAGGCCTACTTAAACATGAACATTTTTAATAACTTCAGTATTCTATAGTCTAGTAACACATTTTGTCATAACAATATAAACTATTGGGTTTAAAGTAACATATCAGGTCTATCTTTAGTGACTGACTGTCAGTTTGTGTTGATCATGAAAAAAAGAGAAGTATCACTCAAGTATCATGTCACACAATTCCACAATTTCGGATATAAAATGTGAATCCTCAACAGGTCAATGATCCCAATCCTTCTTCAAAATTGTGCCAAAATTATATCCAGTCTAAAGAAAGCAGGTCTGTAGATGGCCTGAACGATCGGTTCTTTGGGAAAAACTCTAAAAGAGTCACATTTATTTTTAAACTAGCATGTAGGAACCAGTGAAGAGTCAGTGAGGTGGAATAACTTTCTGATCCCCCTTCAGTATCCCAGGCTCGGCAGTGTGCGCCTTCTCCATGCCGGACATTGACAAGGCTTTCCGTGGACGCTTTAAGGAGCAGAAAACCCCTGATTCCGTCTGGACGCCCTTCCCTGAGGAGAAGCTGCCCAAGCCCAGGTGAGCCACACTAATTGCTCACAGCTAAATAATTAATCTGGGATAATTAGACACGTTGCATATTTAACGGGGTGCGTGCAGCAGCTGTATGTAAGCGGGGGTTCGTTTACAGGTGCCTGTAGGTGTGTTTTGTGCTGTTCCTGCCGAGTGTGACGGAGTGGGTGTGTGTGTGTGTGTGTGTGTGTGTGTGTGTGTCCAGGCCAGGCTGCTGCGCAGGTCACGGATCAGCAGAGACCTACAAAAGCTCAGTCGAGTTCCCGGATGAGACACTGCAGTTCATTAAGTCTCACCCGCTGATGGACACCGCCGTTCCCTCCATAGGAGACGAGCCATGGTTCACCAAGACCAGAGTCCGGTCAGAACCCAAATTTACTGAAATTACATGACCTCTCCAAGCCATGACCCGACCTATTGACCTTTCTAATAATGCCTTCGGGACACTTGAGTGGACCAACAGCAGCTGTAGAATAGTGGCACAGCATACAGAGAAATAGAGATGCAAGATATGGACAAATGATCAGTATTGTGATTTTACTGTTTCATACTGCTACTGCAGTTCTTTTCAATATTTTAAAGGGCCCATATAATCACATTTCTGGAATTGCTAAAACTGAAACTTCATATAATCACTTTTCTGGAATTGCGAACACTGAAACTTCATATAATCACTTTTCTGGTTGTGATTATTCATCTGGGAGCGATTAGAATGAACCACCAAAGGGAGTGAAAATTAGTGAATATGGAGGCTTTAACAACTTCAGGTTGCTTTAATATTGTAATGTTTTGCAGGTACAGACTGACTGCTCTAGCCGTAGACAATGCCGCTGGCCCCTTTAAGAACTACACAGTGGTGTTTATTGGCTCGGAGGGCGGCGTGGTCCTGAAGATCCTTGCGAAAACAACAGCGCTGTCACTTAACGAGAGTGTCCTGCTAGAGGAGATTGATGTCTTTAACCAGGCCAAGTAAGACCAGTCTTTTCAGTCTTTTCCTTCTCTCCATGTACTTTTATCTATCTGTAATCTCTGCATAAACACCACTTTCAGCAGGATCAGTCCCTCACATCCATGTAATCATTTTTATGCAGCACCCCAGCAATCACATGATCACCGGAGATCGTATAGCAGCGACTTAGAAACACCCTAGCAATGAGACGGGATACCACTGAAACCACGTAGCAACACCCTAGAAAATAAACTGCTTAAGCTGCTCAATCTCACTTTCTTCTTATAATGAACACTGTATTGTTATTGTTATGCAGTTTTTATTAATTAGTATTATTTATGTATTCATTCAGTGTTCCTGACGTCATACTGATTAAGACCCAAAAAAGAAATGTGTATTATATTTTTTAATCGAAAGTGTATTCTGTGCCGCTGTGCAGACTGACAGTCTTGACAACGTGATTATAACAGTTTCTGTCTCTCTCTCTCTCTCTCTCTCTCTCTCTGCAGGTGTTTGTCCAGTAATGAGGAGGACCGCCAGATTCTGTCCTTCCACCTGGATAAAGACACACACACACTGTTCGTTGCGTTTTCTAGCTGTGTGGTGCGGATTCCACTGAGTCGCTGTGAGAGACACCGAAGCTGCCACAAGTGAGTGCCACCCGCCCCCACCCCACACACACACACACACACAGGGCAAGACAGGGTAATGCAAAGCTCAGTTATCTGATCAAAGTCATATTTACCATCATTTTACACACTAACAGACACCAAGACACACCCTTTCCGACCACTGAACACATCCAGTAGGTGATGTTCTACTGTGTGTTACATGTTGTTCTACAGTATGTTTTGCAGATTGCGTTACAGCATATGTCTACATGATACACATTGTGTTAGTTGGTATGTGTGTGTTTCGGGTTGCAGAGTGCGGTACAGGTTGTGTTCCAGTGTTTGTATGTGTTTCAGGTCACGTTACAGTTTGTGTGTTTTAGGTCGCGTTACGGTGTCTTACTTTGTGTCCGTGTGTGTGCTGCGGGGCAGGTGTGCTACAGTTTGTGTGTGTTACAGGTTGTCTTATAGTGTGTATGTGTGTGTTTCAGGGCGTGTATTGCCTCCAGAGATCCGTACTGTGGATGGATGCCCCATGGAGCCTGTGAGAGAATTCCAGAAGCCATTCAGTAAGTTCACACACACACACACACACACACACACGGACCTGTTTTTAATGAATGAATGTGTTCACTGTTTTACAGCTTTATTCTTAATGAATAAACAGAGGTCAATGTGCAGGACACTCACCCCCACCCCCCACACTGTCTCTCTTTCTCTCTCTCAGGTCTGGTTTTGAGCAGGATGTTGAGTTTGGGAACACAGCGGGTCTTGGTGACTGTCATGGTGAGTTAGGTGTTTTTTCTCAATCCTGCATTAGCTCATACTAGTAACCGTCCACTGCATAACACACACACACACACACACACAGAGACACACTTACTGCCACACGTTACTAATGCTGATATGGGGCATCCGAGCCCTGTCCACTGAAGCGGCTCTGCAGGGGCGGGACTGGAGATTTCTTTATGAACATTGTGAAAATCGTAGGGGTTTTCTTTTTTTGATTTGAGATTTTTTTTCTTCCTTATTTTATGCTGATTTCTTGTTCCTTTAATTCCTTTAGAGTTTTTGACTACTGCTTCAGCACCAGGTTTCAAATCATATGGCGACCCAACGTCTGGTCAGTTTCCTTTACTCCAATGTTTTCTTTCCTTGAGTTCAGCATTCTCTCGCTCTGCGTCCTGCACTGCTGCCATTTAATCCCCTCACCACACCGCTTCTTCATCTTCATCATCATCATCATCTTCAACATCTTCTTCTTCTTCACCACCTCTACCATCTCCAGGGCTTTGGTTCTTCAGGCTAAAGAACCTTTAAACATCTCTCACCTGTCGCTACTTCGTCGTTCTTTCTTTCTACCTGTTTTCATCCCCTGCATGACTTCACCGGACCTTTCTCCCACACCCTGCCCACTCCTCCTTTTTCCTGTTTTCTGGAGGTTATTCCCTCCATCTCCCCTTTTCAGCCGGTATTGTGTCTCAGAGATTCATGTCCTGCCGGAACCTGATATGGCATCGTTAGCAGCTTTCTAAAAAATTTAAATCCGTTCCCCAACCTCTGATGTAGTCGTTCAGCTGAGAGCTTCCTGACGTCTGAAGTTTGTAACAGGCTAAAAATAGCTGGAAAAGTCTTGTCTTAATGTTTTATAGTCAACAGTACAGCAGCACGATAATGACAAAATATCAGTATTGTGATTTTACTGCTTCGTTTTGTGATTTTGATGCCTTTCAAGGTATGAAATAACCCATATCATCAGTTTCATAGAATTAAGAAGTCTATAAATATTGCTTCAAATGGCATGTTCACTCCTCCACAGCCCATATAAGGTAAAAACAGCCCACATACAGTTTTTGTGATTAAAAATACACACAAAATACACTTAAATATATTTCCTCGTTCTGACTACAGCAGTTTAGCCCCACCCAAACATGTAGCAACACGTGTAGCAAAAATTAGACTTTTGTTGCATTACATGAAGACTCACCTGGAGCTGTGATTGATCACCTTGACAGAAACACTGCGAGTGGTTAGAGGCTCATTTGCATATTGCAGGTTTCTTCAATGTCAGTATTGCATGGACAGATATCGCAGTAACAGTTAGTAGATGACGTATTGTGCAGCCCTATGCTATCCTGGGCAACTAACTTACAAAGCAAGTTACATTAGCCTTGTAGATTTGTAGCAAACTTCAGAAACCAGGTATGTCTCGGCCAAACAACTGCATTTGGGAGAAGTTTTAATTTAAGATTTTTGACGGAACTATCGCTTTAAAGAAGCCAGTGTTGGGTCCCTGTGCTGGGCGTCCGACCCTGCGAGCACTGTGCTTTGCCTGCCACCTGTGCCGTTTGTAAATAATGTGTTTGTTGCCACAGACATGAAGTTACCAGCACCGTCGGTCACGCCGTCTGCCGCCTCAGGGCCCGTAGAATCACCCCAAACCGTTCCCTCTCTGCCTCCCACACTCTTTGGCTCACGGAAATTTGTTCTCGGAGGAGAACCAGACACCCCCCTATCGTTCCCGGGGGTGCTGGATGGTAAGGCCTTACATGGGAGCAGTGCTGCACTGCTGCATGGAAATCTGGGTAATACGTTGCCTGTCCAACAGTTTGGCGATGCCAAGCTTTTCAGAATGTTGTTACTGTAATAACATTACAAAGCAGGCTTCATATGAGGAGAGTATCACACACAAAAATGTCCGTGACTGTAACTAAAAGAAACAAACTTCAGTACTGCGTCTTTTGCCACCCCCCATTTCTTTCTATCCAGATGCCCTTGTGTGTTTTAAAGTGGTCTTGAGGAATGTTCTTGTTTGTTAAGCCACACAGTGACCTACATATGAATCATTCAAGCAGAACAAAGACCACCGAACTTAAGTCCTGAACCAGTGAAGAAAAAGGAGCAGGTGATTCCAGATGATCAGGTGGTGATCAGTATACTGGTGGTGCTGAATGCGGAGTGGTTGGAACTACTTTATCTAGGCTCCTTGTATCTTTATGCACTTGATTGTGTGTTTCAGTAAAAAAAACATGTATTACAATTTAATTAATCTATTCTACCTCGTTTGTTAAAGAT
>JBBPDB010000019.1:18058573-18071870 GCA_037974465.1 Brachypetersius altus
TTCTGGTCCGGCCCCTCTGTCAAATTTTAGAAACCATTGTGGCCCGCGAGTCAAAAAGTTTGCCCACCCCTGCCCTAAACGATCACAACTTTAGATGAGCTTCTGCTAATTTTGGTGAACCAGTTTATTCATGAGGAGAAAAGAGAGAAGGAGAAAAGGACGTGAAAAAGAGAAAAAGAGATGGGGTAAAGAGAAAGAAGAAAAAAAGGAAGATGAGAAGAAAGACATGAAGACAAAAAGGAAAAAAAACAAGAAAAGGAGAAGATAAGGCGACGAAGAGAAGGAGACAAAGATTTACCTCCCATCCTGCCCATGCTCATGTCTCTGCCTCCGAATCCACCCATTGAACCCATTCCATCCATTCCTCCAAACCCACCACCCATTCCTACAACACACACAAACACACACAAGTTCAGAGCAGCTGTCACCACAATGTGGAAAAAGCATTTTCTGTATTAACTGTTGGAGGTATTCCCTCATCAGCTCAGACTGTAGATCAGTAGTCTCCGAGCCTGGTCCTGGAGATCCACCTTCCTAAGAACTCTAGTTCCAGCTAAAATCTCCAATACTCGTTCAAGTTAATGAACAAATATTGGAGCGTGTTAGACGCAGAAGCTTAGCAAGGCAGGAACGTGGATCTCCAGGAGGCTAGTGACCATGAATGTAGATCCTTTTCCAGTATGCAAATTAAAATACAGCTGTTGGCCGTTTATTACTGCGCAATACACCCACCTCCCATTCTGTTCATGCCTCCATAGCCACCTCCATCCATTCCTGAGGAGATAAGAAAAACAATTCGTTTTGTGAAGTTCATTACGTTCTTAAACGCTTGACGAAGAAAAAACAGTAACACTTCAAGGACAGTGGCATTTCTGATTTTAGCTGCACCAGGTCGTGAGTAGAATTCGCCTTTAACTAAGATTTGCTGCATAAGATGCAGGAGGTCTAACTGGACGAGGGGTAAAGAGTACTAGGGTAAGTCAGTTACATATTGAGCAATAATCCAAGCGGTCCAGTCGAGTTGGCACCGGTGAGGACAGGACTCTCTCCTGTCACAACAATGCGCTTCTGTTTACTTTACAAGATACTCATAAGGACATCTACAGTCTTATCTTATCTCTCCATCACCCCCTCCTCCGCCTTTATCTCTGTGAGGCTCATCTTCTAGATTAAAAAGTAACACAGAATTGAAGTCCAGCGCCGCTCCGGCTCCATACACAGCGCTTCTGGAACAATTGGAAAGACGATATCACAGCCGACACCACCTGATAACGTTTAATAACGTTATGTTTCTGAGAAATTTTAAACGGCACATCAAAAAGATGTTGCACAACGCCAATCTGTTTGCTGGCTAAAGGCTAACTGAGACCAGCGTCAGGAGTGTAAGAATTAACTGGAAAGATCACAATAATTATGATAAGGATGAACACATGGAGCAAAATAACCTCTTTAAATTTAATCAGAAATAAAACCACTTTTTAAGCTAAATTCAAAGCAGATACAGGTTTGTGTACTGACCTCCCATTGAGCCCATTCCTCCTCCACTCAGACGGTTGGTGTTGATTGGCTGACCACCGGGACCCAAGCCCATCCCAATGCCCCCCAGACCCCCTGCAAACAAACAAAACGCAAACAAATCAACCCTTTTGTACATCAGGAACAAACAACTTTATCCAGAGCAGTTGAATTCTCAATTTATTCAAATGGCAATTGCCTGCAGCACTTTCAGCAATACTGATAAAACCAGAGGTTGCAAAAGTTAGCTGATCAATAACACTCTAAAGCTCAGTCCATTCATTCAAGTACAGAAACCACCAAAAAATCATCTAAAGATCAATCAGACCCTAAAAATAGAGAGGGCACTGAAGGTGATGAGATCTAAGTCAGACGCCTCCAACCCAAAAAAAAAGGAGCCGGGATAATTTCACATTTTCACTTATGCTTTATTTTTTTTAAACTAGTTCAACATTAATTGTAACAGACAAGTATTTTATATTGAATTTATATAAGTTATTATATACTACAATAACAAAAGATAAAATGGGAAATGGAGAGACATGACGATAAAAAAATAAGCCCAAAAAAAAGGCTGCGACTGCTCTTACGGGGTAACTGCGACTGTTTTTCAGCCGCACGGAAATCCTCCGCTGGCACAGACTTTTCATCCTGAAAGAAAACACACATCAAAAATACTTTTAAAAATTCACAGAACAAAAGCACTGCTCCTGTAACACGACTAAATAGTAGAATTACTCACCATTTTAACGTGCATCGGTCTGTCAAAAAGCATCTGCCCATTAAACATGGCTGTTTGTTACAGTTAAAGAAGAAACAATAAGCTCTCACACATGTGCAGACAGGTGAATCCACTACAGAGCCAGTCAATAGATTTAATTCTGGGGTCATTAACTAATATTTGTATTTTTATAGCTAATCAAAACTATCATACAAAATATCAACCTTCTATTGACTCCTGAGAATGTGTAAATGTGTATTGTTAAACTCTTACAAGAATCTTTCCTACTATATTAACAGCCCAGAACTGGAAGAGGCCTAAATAGCACTGGTCTCAAAATCTCCCATACAGTGTTTCAGGTTTAAACAGTGTGGTTCGGAGTGGGTTCCCCAGCTCCAGAACTGTTCACAGTGGAGGTGAAGGGAACCAGACATATGCCTCTAAAAGACAATTATTCCATGAACTAGTTATGGTCATGACACCTTTGTTCTAATAGAGTTGTGAGAAGCTTGTGGTGCTAAATCTAAACCCATTCATGAGTCAGTCAGATTTAGCTCAGATTCACTATTCTAGCAACATCTACATGCTTATAAACACTCACACGTGGAGCTTCACAGCTGTTGGTGAATAAAACCTCTGTACTTGTGTCAGACACATGTGGTGATATCACCTCACAACCAAACATTTATTTAGGTATTTCAGGGAAGAAACCCGTGAAACCAGCCCTTCATCCGCCACATTTGGCTCTGATGCTTAGGATCAGTTCTTTCCCCTCAGTGATCAGAAGTCAAGTCTGCGAAGGATACAGATGGCCTGCACGGCCTCCAGCGCCTGCTCGAATGTGACGGTACCCATTCCCCTGCTCTTCCCGTCTTTATCCTCCTTCACATCCGCTCTCTTCACCACGCCGGCCATGCTGAACACTTCCTTCAGCTTCTTCCAGCCCACTTTAAAATCCAGCTAGACACAGAACACAGCACAGTCAACACACAAAAAGGAAACTAAATCATGAGATTCGTGGAAGTTCTGTTGCATGAAGTGCATCAGAACTAGGGCATTTAAACACTGACAGCAGCAGACATGGAAACTAAAGGCACAAAGCAACAAGCTCTACACTAGCTGAACAGCTATAAAAAGAAAAATAATTGACTGCTGTTCCTTTGTCTTGACTCCCTTTTGTCGCTGTAGCTGTTTTTTCTAAGACAGAAATGTTTGTATATTAGTATTATCTATAGTAGATAAGGCACTGAATAATCCACCGTTTACCACCTACTACTTTACTTACATAGAATCAAATTCATATAATAAGACGTAATACTTGCCCTCACTGGGGCACCTTGTACACAAACAAGGGCATGTGAATATTTCAATATTCTCAATATTCAGAATGAAATCTGAACCATTAATGAGACGCATGATTAATGTGCTGGACTGGGCTGTTGACCAACACTGATTCAACATTGCAATGTAGTTTAAAAAACATCAAATATATCCCCCACGATACATACAGCCGTGCTGTGAGACAATACCCTGAAATTTCGATGCACTGTCTCACCCCAATTACCACTACATCCTAGAACCACAGCAGACGCATGTTTTAGGTGGTAAAAATGTTCAAATGAGAGCATGTGTGTGCCTAATCCCTTGTTATTTCTTAATACTATTACATAGTGTTAAATTATTATGGAAATATATAATTTACTACTTTCGTAACAAATATTTAAAAATTCAGTAATATTTTCATATAAAACATAACTAAAGAGAACTAAATGAGAGAACACGAAAAGCATCATGGGACTGTGGAATGCCGCTGTACTCAGAGGTGTAAGGTTTGAAAGTAGCCAGTTCGAGAGTGTTGTTTTTCCTTGCTGCCGATTGGCTGCTGCAGTCCAGAATTTCTCCGGGGAGTGTCTCTTCTTGAAGCCCTGTATTTTCATCACTGTAAATTAAATTTATCCTGCGATTGTCGGGGGTTACTGTATAACCTAATGTATAAAGTACAGCTATTTTGATCATACTTTATGTTGCTCATGTCTGTGTGTGTGCCTGTGCTGTCATGGCAAAAACAGTCATTATGATTCTAGTACTCTAACTACAGTTCTACTAAATATGTCCAATTTCGTTTATACTTCAGTGTTTTGGCAATTTCGACATAACAGTGAAGCTACTTTGACCTGAAAGAGTGAGAGATGATGTTCTTACGTTGGCCACAAAAATGGTGGAGCCAAGGCGCCCGGCCTGGAGCGCACTGATAATGTCATGCGGTATGTTGGGGTTGTTGGCGATGGAGGGAGGCACGCTCATCCCAGTTGGTCCCACATCCTGCCCCCTGCCCCCAGAGTACATTCCTCCAGAGCGCTGGAGCACCCTCCGGGCATGCTCTCCATCAGGGTCCTGAAAAACGACAGAACATTTAATCAGAAAAGCATTTAGTTAAATTTTTTGTCTAGAGACAACAGTGTCAAACAGCATAGAGAAACGTAAACACGTAGAAGATGTGCAAGAAAAGAAACTCAGCAAATACAGTATTTCCTGAAAAAAGAATGAACAAATAAATAGTAGCTGGTCTCTTTCAAGAAGAAAAAAAATATTAAATTCACAAAAAGGTGGTATATTTTAATTACTTGGTTTTGCTATTTCATATGACACTACTATATCTTTGGTTTTATATTTGATTACATTAACTTTTAAGTTGAAATTTTTAAGAAATACTTGAACTACAGCCGTTTAAAAAATGAGCATTTTAACAGCAATGTTCCCTTTAACAGTGTTTGCAAACCAAATATTATTGAACCTTTGTTCATATAGCAGTATTTTAACAATAAAAGTGTGCAATACGCTACTTTTTAATGATTTAACTTTGCGTATAACAATGCAAGTAATCATGACTGATCACAGAAAACCATGTGGTTACTCGCGTTCCCAGCATCAACAGCGATGCAATTATATTTCATGTCTGCCACTACTAGGCATCATTTAAGCATTACAAGGAAGAAACATCTATCCAAGGGCGAAATCTGATTACTTATATGGATGTGTTGAGATGTCCCATACCTCTTTGATGTTTAGGGGTCTGCCGCTGAGGTCATGTTTATTCATGACCTCCAGAGCTTTCTTTACAAACTCCTCATCTTTGAATTCAACCACCCTAAAAAGGGGAACACAAGTGTTACCTTCTCCTGAAGGACAACGGCAAGAAGGAAATATGCAGAACGTGCTAGAAGTTTCTCATGGGTGTATTTTTTGTTGGGTGTATCAGTGAGGATAAACAGCATCCATAAGATGTTTTTTTTTTTTTTTACAATGTGATCATATGTCAGAAATGTGTTCATCTGTACTCTTTATCTGCATTTTTACAAATTTACCACCGTTAAAATCTTGGCTCCATCCACACTCAGCACAATCATGTGGTGTCATTCTCCTGCATAATCCCATTAGAATATCTTAACATTTTCTTTGTACTTAGGACCACATTCTCACAAATAGCACAAACAGAGCAAGTTCTGGGGTTTTACAGGTTGACGCAGTTGTGAGGACCATTCCTAAAACATGCTTTCGTCCCCCAAAATCAGCTTCTCTCGAATTTTCAGAACATCCATGACATGTAACAAGATAATTTCCAAGCATATTCTGAAGAACCTTCCAAAATAATTTCCTAATATTTCACTCACTGCCAAATTTAAGACTGATTTTGTACTAAATGATCTGTTTTTCCCATAAATTGTTAAAAGCACCCATTGCTCTTAATTAATAAAGTGAGTAATAAGTGTGTAATAAAAATTTCAACAATGTAATTGTAATCCTGTAATTCTGTAATCCTCACTCTTCACATAGCAATAACATCATTCAAAGGCCAGATTTTTGATTTTTAAAGATATGAAGATGCACTTTACTAATAATAAGATGTCAGAACTTGCTTCTTAACACAAACAAAAGCTGGACAGCACAGTTGACTGAAGGTTGTGATATCACTGTTTCTTAGCAACAGGGATATGCAGCCTGAAAATCAAAAGTGTAGCATGAGTCTTTCCAGGAATTAAAAAACTGCAATGCTTTGCAAAAGTCCTGACCCCTTCATTTCTTCATATTTCGCTTCCAAAGAGAAAGACTTTCTACAGACAATCTATTTTTAATTCAGTCTACAGAATAATCATCCTGAAGGACAAAAACTGTTTCGGAACCAGCTGAAACTGGTGCAGCCCGTTAGCAGAACATTTTTCATTTAGTCTACACAACATGCCAAAGATAAGACAGGCAGAAAACAGTATTTTTGCACGTTCAAAGTAAAGCATGAGGAACTGACTGGGGTCAAGACTTTAACAGTACTCCAAGTAAAAAAAAAATTTAAAAAAATCAAGGATTGTGCAATAGAAATCTCCTTCCCAGGTATTCACTTACCCACATCCCTGTCAGCGGCGCAGGAGGAATTCACAGGCGGCCACGGAAGAGAATGAAGAGACCAATCAAATTAACAATCAAATGACAGAAATGAGTTGTTTGATATACTATTGGCCAAATGGAGGGTAGAGTTTAATATTGTAACAGTGTGCTTTATTCAAGTGGGACACTTTATCTGCAATAACATTTACAGACTGCTAAAGAAAATTTTATATGAACATATTAAATAAACAAGGTCAAATGAGGACTCTTTATGCAGGGTGAATGTTAAAATTGTTTTGCTTTTACCTTCAATTTACAATATATAATCATTACTAGACAATTATGCCAAAACAAATGGGCCAAATTAAGATTGAGAGTTTGTGTTCTTAATAGAGTAGAATAAAGAGCATTAATGAAGCACAGAGATGGACACGGTTTAAGAGGAGAAGCTGAAAGATGAGGCAAGTTATACAATATAACAGTACAGACTTTAACATACACATTCAGTCAAAGAGTCACTTTATCAAAATTGCCCAAAAATCTTAATAAAAACACCTTGACCGTCATCAGATAAATCATAATAGCTCCAGACTTGAAACCACAAGATTTACAGCCAAATAAACTGGAGTTTTCTTTAAACATTTGAAAAATAAGTTTTCCCACTAAACTGCAACAAACCATCCCATGGTCAAAAGGTCAACGTTCATCAGCAGTATCAGACTCTACCCACAAAAAAAAGAATGAGCCTAAAATTCATTCACGGGTTGCATGTCCCCCGTACAACAGTATAAGAGAGTGAAACCACGGAGGGCGTTTAAAGCCTCGCGCAGCACAGCAGAGTCGCCAGCACTTACCCTTGACTTTCCTTCAGCATCCTTAAAGAGCTCCACGTATGTAACCTCACCGACTACATGAGACATACAAAAGGGGAAAATACCAAAGAAACACAAACACAAGGCATTTAAAACACCGGTGGTGTCTTCACAGCAGGCCTGGATACAACACTACAGGTAAAAAGAGCCCAGTTAATCACCATCAGCCAAATCTCCGCCCACAACACTACCGTCCCGTCCCATACTGTAGGTTTACACAGACACCAGGCAGCTATGCAACAACATTCGACTATGGAGGAGTTTCAGGGACAGGGACAGTTTTCAAAAGCACAGTACTGTTTTAAGGTGACCATCCACCTTTACCATCCTCCTAAAAATAACATTCCAGTATTGTAATGTAGGACACAAACAAATCACATCAATTTTCAAAATCGTCTTTGACACCTTACACCAGATTCGACAGTATAGAAGAGAGGCTCTGAGGTTACATGTTGGAGCTGATTACAAATACAAAAGCCAAAGAAAGGCATCTTTATCTGGGAAATAATTCCAACCCAAAGCTGGAGTTAAACTCCTCCCAGGAGGAAAGAAGAAACCCTGTCCATGTTTGTGTCACTCAGCTGCAGCTCATCTGCCTAATCCTCTACATTTCACTTCAGATAAGCCCCCGTTAGGTGGCCGATAGGAGGGAATAGGAGAGAACATGTGGCGCAAAGCCCTGCAACCGTTACCTTTCTCGCGCATTAGATCTTTAATTGCCTGCCACTTCATATCATAAGGGATATTGCTAATGAACACGCGGTTTCGGTGGCTCGACTTCTTGTCCCCGGATCCCCCATGACGCTCCTTGTATGGGTGGTAGCGGTTGGTCTTCCGGCCTGAAGACTTTTCCCTGTCCTTCCCATCAGAACTCTCCTTTGAGGTCTCCTCCGACTCACTGGAACAAAGAACAGTAGACATTTATTAATGCATTTGTTAGCTTAAGCATATCCAATAGTCCACAAGCCTGTGAAGTCAATTATCAGTAATAACTCATTATCAGGGAGCACTGGGCATCGATTCAGTATGGATAAAACAGTCATTGTCTCATGTCTTTATGTTCTATCTGTGAAGAGGGTGTTCAAGTAAGAATTTCATTGTACACTGTACTCTGTACATATGACAAACTTCAACTTCATTAGGCACATTATCACAGTACACGACACATATATTTTGGTTTTCCAAGGTTTACATAAAACCAATGACATGCATACAAAGAATTCTTTAGTCTGCCAGCTTTACAGAGGTTACACATTAACTTCTATACCTTTATCTTCAAAAGCAAAACACTGTCAGGTTGAAGTATTTATTGACGTACATCCCTCAGGTGAACTTATAATTAATGTCGACCACAAGTTTACATTCTATTATGAAGAGACTACAGATCAATTATTCCTTTGCTGATGGTCATTTCTGGGCTAAACCACAAATTTATTTTCTCCCCTGGAAACAGAGTGGAAGATAAGAGAAATTCTGTTAAATTAATCATTAGGGAAATGTTTAATTCATAAACAAATTCATCAAGCCAACCCCGGTCTATTGTTTAGGAGAAATGGCACTATATTATAAATCTCAAATTTGGGAGGAAGAAAACAACTGAATACTACTGACTCATTTGTATTGTTTGTTTATTTTATTCATTCATTTATCTCTCTCTTTAAAAAGACAATCATGCATGCTCTGTTTGCTACAGCTTTATCATGTGCCACTTACCATATATTACCTTATAAGCTCTTTAGCAATCAAATACAAAAAATGTGTTTTTGGTAAACAAGTTTATAAAGAACCGACTGAACTGTTCCTACTTTGTTATCTACAGCCTGCCAACTGTTCGGCAGTGATTAATCTGCAGCAGAGTACAGATTTAGAGAGCACCTTTGTTTTTAATTCATCTAATCCAAGAAAGTCCCATTTTTAACTGTTAAAGGTTCTGATGGATCAGTTCATGAATGATATAGCCAGAATACTGAGCTATACTGAAATGTGTTGACTGTAACATCACAAAACTGATGTTCTTTTTGTCTCTTATTTTCTATTTTGAACAGCATGGAATGGCGGGGAATAAAACATGAAAATCTCATTCACTGACTTTCTAATTCCTAAAGGGTGATAATGTGGGCCCTATACTATCTTGAAAGGTACCATCACCACAAGATGTAGCAGTAAAATCGCAACAATCTTCCACCCATATCGTGCATCTCTAGTAAAAAGTGATCTACAAATAAAATGTAATTGAATGGGGTTCTCTACTTGTAAAACCTGTTTCATAGTATATGCTTCTTTGTAACTCTTCTTTGTACCAAAACCGCCCTACTACTGTTAAGTCATCTTTGTTTCAAGTGAATATCTTAGACTTTAATTCACATTTTTATTATGGGTAAGTTGTACCATTTCTTTTCTGAATATATTCCTAGTCTGAGTATATTTTATTATATATTCAGGTATTTTATTCTGTATTGTTCTGTCTTGAGTGTGCAGTCGTGACGTGAACAATTTCCTCCGGGATAAATAAAGTTTTCTGATTCTGATTTCTCCCTAAGAGCAAACAAAGAACGGTGCCATCAATGAGCTAAATGAGCTATTAAAACCTCAACAAAGGTAGCACGGTTCACATTTACACCTAAAAAAACAGTTTATATTTAAAAGACAATTTTTAACTGAACATGAGTTTTACTCATTTATAATTTAAGCTAAATCCGACCTGCCCTTTCAGCTAGTTTACATTAGCATGCAGGCTAACACCGCGGCAATGCGAAGAATGAACTTTGCTAAACTGACTAAACCTATAACACGGTTAAGCCCAATGAAGATAACACGTTTAACGTATTCACAACACAATACATATATTACCATGTACTTACGTAAGCCTATTTTAAACATTCGACGATTAATAAATCGGCTATTAGCCGCAATGCTAATTTTGCTAACCCGATTAAAAGCTACAGCAGTTATAGGCGCTCAGCTAAAACAGGTAATGACATTAAATGACCAGGATACATGTTACAAGACGTTATGTGTTTAAAAAGGGTGCGAAACTGGAGGTAAAACGGTGGTCCAAGTGTGTGTCGGACGGAGAGCCGGTTAGCATTAGCCGCTAATGTTAGCTCCAGGCCGTTCCTTAACACGCAGGCTAATGGGGAGAAAACGGAGAAAATTTGTCGTTTTCTTTACTTTTTGACACCGTTGGTCCCCTCGGGCGGCGCGTCTCCCTCTACGTCTTCGTCTCCGTCTCCGTTTCCGTCCCTCTCGGGGTCCGGGGAGCCACAGGGGGAATCCTCGGTCTTCAGCTCGCTTTGGAAGTCAGGGCTGTTCTCCATTATCTCGGGATCTCTGAGCACTGAGCTGTGAGCAGCACCGGGCTTCTCTTTCCTCCGGCTCTCGAGAGAGGAGGAGCTGAAACCGCGAGATTTGGAGCGAAGCGTCAGATCCGATTCAGAATCAATTAGCATCGGGCCGTTCCGTGTGAACGATATAGAGATTAAACTGCTGGAACGCAGCCATATTGAACCAACTTCAATTAATCAACAATCTATGTGTGTTACTCAAATCAGCCGATTCATATCACACAAATAGCTGGTGGGCTAATGATTAGGGAGTTGCCCCTGCGATCAGAGGGTTGTGGCTTTGAATCCCTGGGCTGTGGCACCACTGAGGTACCACTGAGCAGGGTACTGGCACCACACACTGCTGCCCAGGCGCTGTTTTGCTGACTGTCCACTGCTTCACTTGGTGAATTCAGAATTTACACCCAACTTTGTGCTTTTCACACTGCACTGCAGTGTGTTCACGTATGACAGATGGAAACTTAACACACACACACACACTCCAGCACTGAAACATGCACCAATAAAGATCAAATATAAAATAATGAAAGGTCTCAAGAATTTGGAGTGAGGGATGTGGCCCTTTAAAGAGATCCGTGCTGTTTATTGGACAGTGATGTTAACCTGCTTAAAGTCACTCTGCGGAGTGGAGATTTGTTAGTGTGACTGACAGATTCGGGTTCTGAATGGGGAGCCCCCGCCCGCCATGGAGCCACGAGGTCATTTAAATCACTGTGCAACAACCGTAAAGAAAAGAAAAGTCTGGCGGCACTTTGATGATTAAATAATAATAATACTGTAATGTCGTCTCAGCATGGAGGAGACAGGCTGAACATCAGGCTGTGTGTGTGTGTGTGTGTGTGTGTGTGTGTGTGAGTGAGTCAATAAGCCCACCATTACAGCACTCTGAGCGTCCCGTAATGCTGTGCTGGGACACAGGCCAAACTGAACCCCCTTCAATTCATCAAGAAAGAGGATGTGTGTGTGTGTGTGTGTGTGTGTGAGTGTGTGTGTGTGTGTGTGTGTGTGTGAGTGCGTGTAGCTCACATCAGCTGATTCCTGTCACACAAACACACACACATACTCCATCACTGAACAACACACCAATAAAAGCCCTTAATAGCACACCGTGTGTGTGTGTGTGTGTGTGTGTGTAAAGCAAGTAAAGCAATGCGGCCAAATGATCAGCAAAAACGTGATTGTTAGTTTTAGTCCTGGAGCTACGAGCCTAATGTCGCTAACAAGTAATGGGAGCTAGTAACCCACCAATTAGTATCACACATACACACACACACACACACACACACACACACACACACACACACCCACGCACGCACACACACACACACACACTCATGCACGCACACACAAATAAGCAGCCAAGAGCAAAACCCATCCTCACTGTTAAATATTCAGATAGTAAACAAAGAAACATTCTGAGAATAAACAAATATATACCCATGAAATAAATTAAAAACACATTCAGAAGATGAAAAAAACAGGGAAGAGTGATAAAGTGATAAAGAGGAAATGCAGAGAGAAAAAGAAAGAAAATATAATGAAAGTGAGAGGGACAGAGATAACAGGCATCAGGGAGAGAGAAAAAATACTTGACTGATTTTCACAGCTCTTCACAGTGTGTGTGTGTGTGTGTGTGTGTGTGTGTGTGTGTGTATAAGCATGGGTATGTAAAAGTGTGTGTATATGTGTAAATGTGTAAATGTGTGTGTGTGTGTGTGTGTGCGTGTGTGTGTGTGTGTGTGTGTGTGAGAGAGAGAGAGTGCGTGGGTATGTTTGTGTGTAAATGTTGTGGGTGTGTAGGCGTGTATGTGTGTGTGTGTGTGTGTGTGTGTGTGTGTGTGTGTGAGTGTGTGTGTGTGTGGTGAACGAATGCAACAACAGGTTGTTCTCACAGTAGGACAGTGACTTGAGGACACACACTCAAGTCACTGTCCAGTCTGCCATAAACACTCAGTGTGCTTGTGTAGCCCAGGTGTGTGGTTATGTTGTGTTGATTATGTCTCACTCAGCTCACAGGAGAAACATTTATTACTAATAAGGATTTTATACATTATTGCCTGTTGTCAGACCCAGCCACACTCTCTGATCCAAACCTGATATCAAACCTGATGTCAGAAAGTCTTGAACCACCCTAAATATACAAGGAGCCCAGATAAAGGAATTCCAACCAATCAGCATTCAGCACAACCAGTATACTGATCACCGCCTGATCATTTGTAATCATCTGCTCCTGGTTCTTCACTGGTTCAGGACTTAGATGTGCTTTGCTCTGCTTGAATGATTCATACGTAGGTCATTGTGTGGCTTAACAAACACAAACATTTCTGTGAAACTGGTCAGGTTCAGGGTAGTCTCAGCCTCAGACGTCACGCCCACGGAACGTTGGCGAAACGTCTGATGCATATGGTACACTTAACTGGAAACACTTCAGGAATGTCGAAGTCGTCATCTGATTGGTTGAATTT
>JBBPDB010000019.1:18071970-18085038 GCA_037974465.1 Brachypetersius altus
AGACCTAAACTGCATTTCGTTGCCTTGTACTTGTACATGTGTAATGACAATAAAGTTGAATCTAATCTAATCTAATAAGATCCAAGGGGGAAATTGTAAATGTAAATGTAAATTCTGTACTGCTGCTGCCAGAGATGCGTCAGAGCAGCCAATCAGCAGCAAGGAAATATAAATAACGTTCTCGGATTGGCTACTTTCAAACCTCTCGCGCTTTCATTGTGTTCTCTAGACAGTACCAAAACATGTATAATTATATTATATATGGAAATGTAGCTGAATTTACATTAGTACATCATAATTTTCTTAAAAATGTAGAACTAAAATGCATGAAAAATAATGTATTGCCATGAAGAAAGCAACATTTGAGGACACCGCGAATTCGCGGGGGGTATATAAAATGCAAACAGGACAAGGAGGATGCCACTGAGCTGAGTGCTAAATCTGCCGATATAAAGGGGGCAGCAGAGTGCGGTTTTGTCCAGACTGACAGAACGAGAAAGAACAAGAGAAAATAAGCAGAATCTGCAGGACCTGACCTGACCTGACAGACCCTCAAACATGGGGGTCTGGAGACCTTAGAGAAGCTGTGTGTGTGGAGGTTTGATGCGGAGATCCTCCAGCTGTGAGATCTGAAACAGGAAGATGAGTGTGGTGAAGTCTGTGCGCTACACTTTTTTGAGAAATCTCCTCACCAGGACTGGATTCCAGAACCTGAGAAGAGCTCGCTGTTCTCGCCCCTCTCCCCCCGCCGGTGAGGTTAAACCATACCTCAAGTCTCCTGCTTATCACCTGCTCTCTCAACTCTAGTGCTTCTGATTATTTTACTGAATATTTTTTGCACGACATAATAATGCAAATCTCCTTTTTATTAAGCAGTACTTATAATGGCAAATAATAAATAATAGCAAAATACACTTACAAACAAAACTGGGCACATGGAAAGTAAAGAGGCTTGCATAAATAATAAATAAATAGAAAGAAAAAGAAAACAGAGCAGGCACTTTCATGTGTATGAAGATTAAAACGTTTGAAATAAGATATTGCCTTACAATTGCTTGATTAATTAAAATCATACAGCAAAAAAGATGTTTAGAGATAAAAGTAAAAAGGCTACGAGTGGCGCTGAGCTTATTTTGTAGTTTTAGTGGTCTCCGGTGCAGTGCATCATGGGTGATGAAGTTTTTTTCCCCTGTTGCTGATTTGGGTCTGACTGCGCTTAAAACTCCTTTGGTAGAACAGTATGTATTTATATATATATATGTGTGTGTGTGTGTGTGTGTGTGTGTGTATATATATATATAGTTATATTTAGCTGGACTGTACAAATATCACCATTTTCACAAAAAATAATGTACACAATCTGGTGGTCATTGAGCAGGTTTCATCATCTTTGGCCTGCTCCTGTTTTATTAGGTCCGATTAACTCATTCCATCCTCTGCATATTCCTCTCTCATACCAACTTCCTGCATGTCTTTTCTCGCCACATCCATATACCTCTTACCAGGCATTTATTTTCTCATCTTCCCTGCAACTCCGTCCTCATCATCCTTCTCCTATCATATACCGAGTCTCTCATCAGCACATGTACAAACCAACGCAACATTACCTCTCTGACTAAAAAAAAAAAAACTGTTATTTATAAACTGTTCCCTGTTCCCCTCCCAGTGTAAATCTTAACATCTTCAACTCCCCCTACAGCGCCATGTTCACGAATCTGATTGGCCCTTTTCTAGGTCCAATCACAGAATGAAGTGGGCACGTGACTTGTTTGGCGCGACGCTTAAAACGTGTTACGCGGGAAACCGGCGTGCAGAGCCTTTCAGGAGTCTGACGGGGACGCTTTGTGTAATTTTTAATTCTCTAAAGACTGATTAAGTCTTTAGTTTTTAATATTTAGACGTGTCCCCGCTGCTCTCCTGCAGGTGCCATGCCGTGCTCTGACGGGACCGAGGCCGCCGCTGTGTCTCCGGCGAAGCGGAGCCGGACTGAGGGGACCGTGCTGCGGTTCGCTAAGCTCTCCGAGAACGCCACGACCCCAACCAGGGGCTCTAACAAGGCGGCGGGCTTCGACCTGTACAGGTACGCACAACCAATTCCTGTTCTGTTCAGATTTACTAAAATCATTTGTACTTGTACTCTGTTTGACCGGAAGTGTAAGCCTCCAGGTTATATTTGAATGAGAAATTGCTACCCAGCTTTATGTATCAGGTACTTTTTCTTTGTTGGTGACCTACATAGAGATACAAAACATGCATGTAATGCATCCTCCACAGCGGGAAATATCGAAGCTCTGGAGCAAAAATGTTTCCCGCCCCCACGTCATGTGACCTACACAGTATGGACAAAAGTATGCACAAATTCTCACAGAAAATCTAAAAACTTGTGGAAAGCCTTGCAAGATGAGTGATCGCTGCACGGGGAACCAACTCCATATTAGTCTATGTATTTAAATGCAATGTACCAACATTTTTATCCATACGGTGTCTCAGTGGCTCTCACACTTCTATTATTTTTCAGTAATGGCTCAAACGTGGAGAAAGTGGTCTTTCCCATTTTGTAAAACTGTTACAACGTCCTTTTTCACCCTAAAGAAAGGTGTGCAATGTTTTACAAACAGAAATTGCCTGTTGTCAAACTGAACCCAAAAAATGTGTACAGCCACTGAAAACGCATGTTATTGTGTTTATGCCGTTTGTCAATGTTAAGTTACAGACTTTCTTTCATATGAAGCAAAACGTGGATTATTGAGACGTTAATTGTTGAAGGGGACAAATTAAAAGGAGAGGATTAAATGGGGCAAACCAAACAAAATGCCTGTACACATTTTGTATGTCAGTATTTTTTGGCTCCATGCTGTTTCATCTATAGGGCAACAAAAACAAAGTACAGTACAGCTCTGACATGCCTGTTTGTGTTCAGTGCGTATAATTACTCCATTGGACCCATGGATAAAGCCATAGTGAAGACTGATATCCAGATTGCGGTGCCGCCAGGCTGCTACGGCCGAGTGGGTGAGCAGTGGTTTTCTCAAACTCAGTGTATACCGGTTGTGCCTTCAGTGAACTTTACATGCTTCATTCATTTTGTCTCTTGCAGCTCCTCGATCCGGCCTGGCTGCAAAACACTTCATAGATGTTGGCGGTATGTTAGTAGTGCTCTGTACAGCTTGTTGAAATTTTGTTCTGCCTTAAATGCTGTAGATCTTGCATGCTGAAACCTCTCGCATCCTTGTTGAAGTTTTTCAACAAGGTTTAAAGGAAGAATCCTGTTTACCTCTACATGTATTTTAGTAGTAAACACCAGATGGTTGGAACTAGGTATATATGAAGTGAAATGTTCCTGATGGGTTAAGTTGTACTCTTCTGTGGTTCTGTTCAGCTGGCGTTGTGGATGAGGACTACAGAGGAAATGTGGGCGTGGTTCTGTTTAATTTCAGCAAGGAGACGTTTGAAGGTAACCTGCTGTTTGACCCCCAGGACTAGTTGAGAAATGGGTTAGACTTTAAGTATCTGACTTTTTTCCCCTCTTTTGCAGTGAAAAAAGGAGACCGTGTAGCTCAGCTGGTCTGTGAGCGAATCCTTTACCCGGACCTGGAGGAGCTGCAGGTAAATACTAATAATAGGAGGGCTGAACTGGTGGGCATGTACTAAGTGACTTAACGGTTGCCATGGTAACATACCCAGTGACTCATTTTATTGATTGACAAATTGGAGACCCTTGCATAGTTTTTGACTGGGTTATCACCAGAAACTCGCCTGAACTTGTGATTGGTCACGCTTTCAAACACTGGTTAGAGGCACATCTTCATATTTCATACATTTCATACTGACCAACTTTCTGTCGTCAGTATTGCAGAAACCAATATTGCCATTACAATAAACAAATGTGCAGCCCTGCATTAAGCCATTTTAAATCCTGGCATTTGTTTCTTTTGCACCTGTACAGTCAAGCTGGGTGAAACATGACCTCAGACGTGTCTTGGGTCAAATTATTTCAACCACAACTTTTACTGAATAACCTTCAACTCGATCAATGTTTGGCAGACATCTGCTTCACGTATAATCAGTAGCTTTAAGTGCGTCTACTGATACCTGGTGGGTTAATCATTGATTCTGGAATGTTGGCAGATGATGTTAAAGCACTGGGTATCGGTGGGGCTGGTGGTGGTGGTACCTTTTGTTTGTAACTGTGAGCTGCTGGTTTGTTTTTCAGACTCTGGATGAGACTGAACGAGGCTCTGGAGGGTTTGGTTCCACCGGAAGGAGCTAAAGCTGCTTATATATTTTTAAATGTTTGTTTGAATAAAGATTGGTTTTATAGTAATGTTTTTGTGTTTCTAAACAATGACTTGTGAGGCAACAGTCTTCAGCCAGCAGATGTTGCTGTTCACTTGTTTTGCACTGATTCCTTTTTTTCCCCCTTAGTTCAGGGTGGTAATGTTATTGTGACGATGATTTTACAAGCCATTTGAGTGTAAGATGAGCAGTGGCTTGAGCTGTCTCTGTACTTTTTATAATAAAAAGCTTTCGGGCCCAATTTCTTCACTTTAGTTCAGTGTTTTTGGTCAGTCTGGGGTAAGCAAGTCTGCACAAACACATGAAAGAAAACTATAAATGAGTAATCTTAGTTCTTCCAAGTTAATTGCTTTAGTCACCACATTCATAAGAGCTTCATGCTAGACATGGGGGGTGAAGTGATTTGTTTACGTCATTGCAAACTTTAATTTGAGTAAACTGTTAATTTAGCCTTCTGTTTAGGGTATGTGTATTAAAGTGCAGAGTGGTTAGAATATTCAAAACTGTTTTAGGATCATATTTAGAGATCAAATGGTGCAATATGGATTATCAAAATGTTTTTCATTTATTGGATACCAGGAAGAGCATAAAATGGTGCTTTAAAAACAAGGCAAAACCTCTGGACAAAGTTCTAGCACCCATGGTGAATCACTACTGAAAATTAATTGTTTAGGTAATGGGTCAACTGCAACCAACTTTATAAAGGAACAAAGATTTTTAAAAAGACAGTGAGCCAGGATGCATATGAACAACAGCACTGCAGCTATTTTGTTCATGAATGCGACTTCTGAAATGTCTGATAATGAGCTGAATCGGGTGCATGAAATAGAACACTATGTGCTGCCAGAACTGAACCCACTGATGATCTCCAGAAATAAAGGACCCCTTAAAACCAAAAAATGTTTTATTGTGAATTTACAGCTAATCCCCTCACAGATGTGAACACCACAATCCAGTAATAAAATGGTGTCTTTTTGCTGTATTGTCGCCATGGCGACGGCACTGACTGTACTTGCGAGTGTGTGTTTTGTGGCCATGGGGGCCTCAGTGCAGTAGTCTGGAGTCACAGACGTTGCTGGTTTTTCCCTCGGAATGGTGAATGTACACAGTTAACACAAAAAGTAGTTGGTCATTATGTTGAGCACCATTTTGCGACCCTCTAGTCCAGGGTGTGTAACTAGTTTAGAAAAGACTCCCCAAGTTAAAAGTGGCATGGTTACAGTATACACACACAATGCACGTAGCAGAAGGCGTAAGTGATGGACAGGACAGGACAGAACGGCTGCTGAGCTAAACGCTGGTTCGCCTGCAAAGGATGCAGCAGACGGGATGTCAGCGGAACAGTAATGAGCTCCTGCGCTGGTAAAGGATATTACAGTGCATTCATAAAAATCTAATGTTGACGACGTTACTAGCACCAGTAAATATGATTAAAACAACGGTAAAAGGTGGAGAGAGCGAAATTAACGAAGCGAAGTCCGTTAAGGCTTAATGGTGCCCTCCTGCAGTCTGCACATCTGAACGAGTGCAGAGCCGATCAGAATAAACCCTCTTCAATCAATAGCTTTCTGTTTGTCGCAAATGCTTACACAGTGGTCATTTCTCAATGAGAATGTTCCGTTTATCTTCAGTTCCTTTCTTTCCTCACTTTATGAGCACAATGGAATATTTACTATTATTTTTACCGGTTACTCTAATAGATTTGTATATGTGGAGAGATCTTTGGTCACAGCGGATGGAGTCCTCTCTGTGTCTTTGGTTTGAAGCGCCCTAGTGCAGGATTATCTGCAGTTTGACGCGTAGTGTGTCTCCCAGCTGTCCACTGAGGTAGTCTTTATCGTGTCTGTCCTCTAGAGCGGCCAGTTCTTTCTTGCGGTACAGAGGCACACTGCTGATTTGTAAATAATGGGCCCCGGGAAGCAGGTGTTTACTCTTGTTTAAGTGCAGGTAGCTGACCCCGTCCCTCTCTGCCAGTTTGAACAGGCCCTCCTCATTGCCGAAGTCGATGGTGTAGCGGACGTGGTTGGTGAGTGTGGACAGGGCTGGGATGAACTCGATGATGTGGTCTTTGCTCTTCAGGCTGCTGATGTTCAGGTTAAAGTTGATGGTGTTGTCAGTATCCACACTGGCCAAGCTGACGGTCTCTTGATCAACCTGCTGAAACACAGACGGCATAAAGTGTGGTTTAAAAACATAAGTGATTCACATTGAAAACTCTTAAGTCATCACCTGCTATAGTGTTTAAGAAAAATGTTAATACTTAAAATGCCCCGAACCCCAAATAGCATCAGTCAGCCTTCATTTTCAGCGGTTCGTATCTCTAGTTTTAACACTGGAGCTACCAGAATAATGTTGCTAACAAGTAATGGAAGCCTATACAATACCAATTAGCACTGTGTTAACTGTGTATGTCTGATGTAACAGGTGTGTTTGCATTTTAATCAGTATTAAGAGCATTTTACTGTCAAAACACTAACTTCTCTGGCAGCAATTACAGAAAAACAAGCTGAAGAGGTAACATGAGTTGAAATGTAATACCCAATGTGAACTAGAGTAACAGAGGACCTGACAAAGGTTGAGATGGCCCTGTAAGATGTTACCTGGCTGTCTGGCAGGAGATCCCCTGTAGTGTTGGTGCTCCGCTTCTTCCTGCCCTTCTTGGGGTAGCCATTGATTTTGCACTCGTAACAGGCCTCAGGGGACAGAGAATTTTCCTCTCCCTCTGATCCAGGACTAGCAACCAGGCTACTACCACCAAAACCCACTCCAGATACACAGTGTCTGCAACACACCCAGACAAACACAAACTTTGATCACATCATGAATCCTAATTATTAATTTTAGCATTTAGGTGGTTGTCATGTAAACTACTTTTCGTAGGTTGAACAGCTGCCAGGTTGTGATTCTATGGTAAAGGAGAATGCTCTGGCTGGTGATTTGTCATAGTTCATTAGGTCAAGTAATACCAACAAGCTGACTGTTTCAGTTTTCGTATCTGCATGCTAACAGTTTAAGCTAACCACCATGAGTCAGCATGACAGTGCAGACAGTGCAGTAAGTCTGTCTTCCTTTAGCTTTACACACCTAAGCTGTTCATCACTTTTTTATTTATACTGTAGCATCATATAACCATTAAAACTCTTAACGTAGGTGGTCAAACATAAACGTTTAGGTTAGCGCTGCATACCTGTGGGAGGAGCAACATGCTTTAAGAACATGAGCATTTTTGGTTCTGTCTGAATCCACTATGTGTTTCTGCAATCAATAATTTACAGTTTTCCCTTACAACAAGATACTGTATCACTTATATTACAAGAATATTCTAATTCAGATAGAATTAACTGTGATACAGATTTGAAAAAGACATCTGTGTGTCCATATGTGCGTGTGCATAGATGGGGGTGTGTTTCTAAACTGGCCTGGCATTCTAGGGGTATACTTCATTGACCTCCATTTGATTACGATTCTTTTAGAAAAATAATCATATACAATTTATAATGTGTATCACCAAACCTTAATCATAATAACTTGCATGTACTTGTGTCAACTGCATTTTCACATGTTATTTTTATTATTTTTACCCCAATCCCCTACATCATGATAATGACCCAGTAGATCCCTGCTCTCACCCCTGTCCAGCCCTGAAATATCCAGGTGGGCAGCCACAGAGGTATCCCCCATCTGTGTTGGAGCAGCCATAGGTGCAAGGGGTTTGCATGGATGAACACTCATTTACGTCCTGACAGCCGCCGGCTGCCTGCTCGAACGCGAAACCAGTTGGACACAGACAGCGGAAACTACCCAGAGTGTTATGGCAAGACGCGCCGCCGCAAATCTGACTGTTCTGACACTCGTTCTCATCTGTAAACAAACCAACACACGAAAGGTCATCAGAGCTGGTTTCCAATGACGGAAAATGCATGAGAGTCCACACACTGTAAAAACACACTACATTCAAAACGTCTGTGCCAGCTATTCTCTGGCATGAATGGGAATATAAACAGATGTTCAGAATGGGTTTAGTCATTCTAGAGAAACTCAGAGTCAGACCTGTTCATAGTGGTGGTGAATGGATCCAGACGCCTGCCCCTAAAAGCTCCCACTCAGAGGGTTATTCCATCAAATGGTAATGGTCGCAGACGTTGTTCTACCATAAAGCTAAAACCATTTGTGTTGAAGTGATACATGCAGGGCATCGTGAGGCGAAATGTTCCTCAAATGAAACCGATTTTATTCAGACTGTCTACTATTTTACCATCATTAACATCCATATAAACACTCAGAGACACATGGAGGGTCGATAGTGGATAAAACAGATGTATTTGTGTTGGACACGTTTGATTCCTTTCACCACCACTGTAGATTTTCTACAATGAACCGATTCTCACCAAACAAACTCTGAATGACTTAGTTTACATCTCAATTACTGTGCCTTTCATTCACAGGCAGTTCTTCAGTATTACTTGTCTCTCTGGCAAAGTAGAAGACAGACAGTCTCACCTACACACTGGTTCCACTGGTAGTGCTGCAGGTAGCCTTGAGGGCAGTTGCACCTGTATCCCCCGATCAGGTTCTGACAGCCGTGCTGACACCGATGACTACCATCACACTCATCCATGTCTGCAGAGGGTTCACACACAGACACAAACACACACACGCACACACAACACCGTATACACAAATACACACACATCAGTAAGAACACTAGTGAAGGGCACAGATGACCGATCTTAATCTTAAAAGCATGGAATGTATGTGTGTACATTCACTGACCTTCGCAGTGCTGACCGTTCTGGTCAAGTGTGAACCCTCTCTGGCACTCACAGTTAAAGCTGCCTGGACTGTTCTGACACATTCCATTCGGACCACAAAGCCCAGGTTCTGTGGTACACTCATTGTTGTCTACATACACAGACACAATAAACAAAAGCTGTAAGCAGAATGATCTGGATGCAATCTGTAAGTTCACATTTCACGGTTAAGCAGCATTTAAAACGAACCTTAAACTTTCTATGGACACAAAGGAAAGTAAATCAAAAACCTCACATCAAGATTCAGATGTTTACTGTTACAAGGTTATAAACATGTAGTTAAATGTGACCCTAAATCACTTCTGAGTGTGCAGTCACTAGAAGATACCTGGATTCAAACTCCCCATGTGAGGCAACAGTGCTACCCGCTGTGTCCCCATGGGGCTGAATACTAGAATGAATTGTAAGCATCAGATGGAGACCCTGTGTCTGTGCATCACATTGCTTTGATGTGCTAGCTCAGCAAAACTAAAGCCATTTATCTTTAAACTGAACAAAAATAAAACACGGATGAGGTTGAGGATAAGTGGCTAAGATAATGGCTGTAACCAAGGATTCAAAATTGATGAAAGAAATACCAGGACTTAACAGGTTATGACATCGGGCACATCTAATGCGTGACCAGTGTGGACGTCCTGAATGTTTGTGTCCTGTTCGGACACCTGCTGTTTCAGACTGAACTAATGTTAAGCTGCCTTGCTGCTGAAAGTAAGGAGTTGTGTGTGTGTGTGTGTGTTTGTGTCTCAGCTGTGAGGGAATGAGGTCATACAGCAGTCACTTCTTAACATTGCAGTATCCATGGCAATGGGGCCTTTTTTAATTAATTCTGGCTGACGGCTAACTTCTGGGTTCCTGTAACAAGGGTTAGGCATGTCTCATTAGAGGGCTGGGGGTTTATATTTATTAATTAAGAGGAGAAGTGACCCCTGGGAAAGGTCATTACACAGAACATTACACAGCAGTGACCCTGTGTGTGTGTGTGTGTGTGTGTGTGTGTGTGTGTGTGAGAGTGATTTATTTGTCCTCTCAGAAAGGAATCTTCACACATTCTTTGAAGAAGTAAAAAACCAACACAGTAAATTCCAAGTGGTAAGGATTGGAATCATCATTGTAAGCATGTCTTGGGTCATTTTTTCTGGTTAGTGATGAAGCCAAGCCCTGGTCTTCACAGCATTCTGGCTGGAGATATTGATCCTAAATGTTCAAAAGAACGGTCAACATCTTTTTGGGGTGGCTTTACACTAGATACTGGTACATCGCTGTGAGGATTTTATTTTGATTACATTTAGCCATGACAGCAGGTCAGGTACCGTGGTTCTGAATCACAGATTCCACTACAGCTCACCGCAAAGGCTCTGGATGGAGCTCCATCACTCCAGAGACTCCATTGCCCAATACTAAGGGGCTTAATTGCCTATGGACACGATAACCTCAGGGTCATGTGTGGCTGCTGCAGTCTGTTCTGTTGGTCAGTGTTTTTCTATGGAGATATAAGCCGTGCATGAACACCTGTGTCAGCAGTTGGGGCTCCTTAAAGTAGCAGAAATCACTCAGCAGAAGGTCTGTCTGGCCAACAGTGTTTATTAGTAATACAGCAGGTGGGTAGGATACTTGCCTCCAGACCAAGAGGTCATGGGTTCGAATCCTACCTTCAGCACCACCACTGGGTCCCTGAGCAAGACCCTTAACCCTAAGTTGCTCCAGGGAGAGACTGCCCCCTGTAGTTAAAGAATGAAAGTTGCTTTGGATAAATTTAGTAAATGTAAATGTAAATGTAAATGTTCACCGATGCAGGCGGTGTGGTGCTGGGTGAACCCAGGTGGGCACTTGCAGGTGAATCCACCGATAGTGTTCACACACAAGAACTGACAGTTGTGCTGCTTAGTGGAACACTCATCCAAATCTGAGAGAGAGAGAGAGAGAGAGAGAGAGAGAGAGAGGGAGCACAGTATTGGTAATATATGTAAGACTGAATGTGTGTGTATTGATGGATTAAGAGGCTTGTGTATCATAAATACTACTAACACTGTATCCTAATATGTTTATTCCAAAAGCTTCATTGAATGCAAAAATGTTGAGTGGATGGGTCTGTTGGTCTTATAGTAAATATTAATTATTGGTATGTACAATACTGGCTCTCATTTTCAGTCCAGTCCCTGAACTGACCAGTTTCAGAGGAATGTGTTTTGTTAGCAAAATCAAACATAAACATACACATGAATTATTTGAGCATAACAAAGCACATGTAACTAAAATGCAAAAACAGACTATGTGGAAATGTAAAAAACAGAAATAATATAACATCCACCTGAACTAGTATGTACGCAAATAATTATACAGAATTACAGATGCAGTAAAATGAATAAAAGGCAGATATATTCTTTTATTTTAAGCAATTATCTCATTTATTTTCTGACAGCTTGGTATTCGAATGTGTTTCTGTGTTTGTTCTTTTGTGTTGTTGAATCAGACGTCATTCATCCATCCATAGAGAAAAGACGAGAATGTATGTTTGTGCGTGTGTGTTACCTCTACAGCTCTTGCGGTCCTCCTGCAGAATGTAGCCCCGAGGGCAGGAGCACAGATACCCTCCCTCCACGTTCTTACAGATAAAGTTGCAGGGCTTTGGAGCCTGGGCACATTCATCCACATCTACAGAGAGAAAAACAAACATTGTAACACTCAGACAGCAGCTCATACTAAAACAGCTTGGAGATGATCTTTGATCAGTTGATCAGCTGGTCCCAGTGATCAAACATCTGATCAGGTGAAATCCTGCAGCCCTTTACAAAGAAGGCTGGATTCTCCTGATCACTCTGATCTCTATTTAAACTGCTGATCTGCTGGGATATTCTAGCACAACCATCTCCAAGGTTACAGTAAAAAAAGAAAAAAAGGAAAAGGAAATATCCAATAAGTGCAGTTCTCTTGTTAATGCCAGAGGTCAGAGGAGAATGTCCAGACTGGCTCGAGCAGACAGGAAGGCAACAGTAACTCAAATAACCATTTGGCACAACCAAGGTCTGCAGAAGAGCACTCTGAAAACACAATACTTCCAGCCTTCAGCAGCAGAAGACCACACTTGGTTCCACTCCTGAGGCTACAGTTCAAAACTGGACAACAGAGGAAAATGCTGCCTGGTCTGAGGAGTCTCAATTCCCCTAATCATGTACGTCCTCAGCTCAGTCTGGGCAGGAAGAGACCCAGACGGCATTCTTGCTATTTTGTCTTCACCCATGTGACCTTGCTGCTAAAAGGGAAGCTAAAGAGTATTTTTATTATTAGAGTATGCGCACACACACACACACACACACACACTCACCGACACAGAGGGTGCCACTGATGTCAGTGGTGTATCCGGAACTGCAGAGGCATTTATAGGATCCCTGCGTGTTCACACACCGCCCGTTCTTACACAGATTCCCCATCACCTTACATTCATCAATATCTGCACAAAACACAGACACATATTATTAATAATAACAATAATAATAATAATAATAATAATAATAATAATAATAATAATAAATAACCACACTTTTCAACACAACCATTAAAATAAAATAATAAAAGAAAATAATAAACATTAAAAAACAGACTGACAGTAAAGAGCAAAAAATAATTAAAAATACGTCTTGAGTCTCTTCTTAAAAGTACCGACACCGATGACACACTTGGTCACAGAGTCGTGTGGATCAGCGATGCACTGATATAGAACTTTGGGGCCAATAAAATATATCAAACCCTGCTGTGGCCTATAACTCTAGTAACTGATAAGTTGGTCTTTACCAGCGTCTGAAACGAAAGTCCAATATATGCCTGCTGCTAAATATTTGCTCCAAACTTGTCACGGTCGCATCGCCTGCCCCTCGCCTTCCCCGGTCTTCCTCTCCTGAATTCTAGCTGTCCTGTGTCGTCCCTCTCGGTCCCCCTTGTTTTCCCCCTTTACTTTCTCCGCTCC
>JBBPDB010000019.1:18099843-18110056 GCA_037974465.1 Brachypetersius altus
GGGGAGAAGGAGAGAGAGAGAGAGAGAGAGAGAGAGAGGGAGAGAGGGGGGAGAAGGAGAGAGAGAGAGAGAGAGAGAGAGAGAGAGAGAGTGCTGACTCTGCAGTAGAATGCTGGACTGCTCTTGGCAGGGGAGCAAGACCCTGTTGGCCACAGGATATGTGCACACACACACACACATATGTATACACGCACGCGCACACACACACACACATATATATATATACACGCAAGCACACACATACACACATACACTCTCTCTCTCACACACCCAGTCTTCATTTACACTACCAAGTGATAACGGACTGCAGAGCCACCTGTGATTGCTTTAAGAGACAGAAGGCATCCAAAACACCGGATACTAGACAAAGCCAATAACTTAATCCAATTATGCATGTAGCCATCCCTTTGTGTGTAAGCTGCAATAAGAGACCTTTGAGAATGATTTTAGTTATTTTCAAGAACAATACATCTTGAAAGATTTTAAGAAACATGTCCAACAATACCAAGACTTAATTAGTGTTATAAACCAAAGCCAAGGGCTCAACAGCCAAGACCAAACACATTCTTCCAAATACAGGCCCCAAAACGATCCTTTGGAGTGCCAGAGCAGAGTAAGACTTTAACACGTGTAATTCAGTTAAGAAAGGCCATTTAGAATTTATATGATGAAACACATCAACTGGTTCCACATAAGTAAAATGAGTTAAACACATTCACACAATTATTATCAAAGAACAACATCTTCAAGACAGCAAATGTGTTGATGTCCAATATTTTCCTCGAACACTGAACCATTTTGTTCAGTGTGGGCGGTTCTTTAAAAAGCCATTTTGGTAAATAAGATGTGCGCGTGTGAAGATCCTGTAGTCATGGCCTCTCTATTTACAGTACATGAATTCATGGTTATTGCAGGTCCATTCAGTTGAGTTTGATGGTGCGGGGTGGGAGTGTAATTTGCTGAAGTGGGTGCGTTGACTGGAAAGATAAAAAACTCACCATAAAATTTTCAAAAGGGAAGGCAAGGGGATAGAAAATGCAAGAATGTTTACATGCTACTTTGTAACCTTTTTATTTCAGCTAAATGAGAAAAATTCTTTTGTCCACAGTGTGTACCTTTAAGAGGCTAAAGGGTAAGAAAGAACAATTATTTTGACAGACTGGGTAAGAGCATTCCCAAAACCAGCAGGTCTTCAGAGATTTATATTATGCAGTGGTCAGTATCAGACCAAAAGTGGTCCAGGGAAAGAGAAGCAGTAAACCGGTGACAGGGTCATTGATGCTCAAGCCTTACTGATGTATGTGGGGAACTAGTCTGTCTGTTCTGATCTTGGATCCGGGTTCCTGTTGAGGGTCTCCAGTCATTGGGTGAATGAATAAAATTCCATAATCATCACACCTTGTTTAATATACTGCAGTAAAAGAGCCAAACCAGGGATTTGATGGAGCTGCACGTAAAACTGGGCTTCCATGAGGAAAGAGGTCAGGAAATGGTTAACAGAACACTTTGTCAATAGGGCTGTAATGGTACATGGGTCACGGTTCGGTACATGATGTCTTTCAGAGAATACACGGTACGACGGAGAAGACGTGACTGAAGTAATACGGAATCGCAGCGGGACAAATACTATATATAATGTGTGTTTGTATGTGCGTGCATCATGCAAACGCGCACATATTTATATACCAGTTTTGTTTCATGTCAACCAAATATCTAACGGTTTAAATTGCAAAAAGCAATAAAAATGTTAACAGAACCTGAGGCTTAAAGAAGACTCTCGCCTGTCCTTCATTACTGATGCTGCTTGCTGGGCAGCGGGCAGAAAACAGTATCTGCATTGTTTTACTAGTGCGTTTTCATGGAATAGGAACTCAGTCTGTTATTACACATCATTGGGTTTAGGAGGGACTGAATTATTTCTTTTATTTCTTTTCCATCCACCAAAGCAAAGCAGTGGCTGTACCCTGTTCACATTTACACCCTGCTAAAGCTAACAGCCTGAGTCAGCAGAATTAACCAAGAAAGCAGAGCTGATAACAACACAAAGGATACGACATGATTATTACTACACACACTCATCAACACTAACACACCTTAACACTACATACTCTAGGCATATCCTCATTAACACTAACACACTACACACACACACACTCATTAATACTAACACACCTTAACACACTACACAATCTACACACACTAACACTAGCACATCTTAACACTCTACACACACCCACATTGACACTAACAAATTGTTGCCCTAAACATCTGTTGTTTTTATTTGTATTTAGTCACTATTCCTGAATTTGTATTATGTTTTATGTACTTTTCTGCATGTTTTTTATTAGTCCGAGCTTCTATTGGATGATTCTTAAAATAACCATCTATTTATGTCTGTCAGTTTGTCTGACATTCTGTCTATATCTATCTATAAATGTGTACTGTGTACTATGATCCTGTGTAAATGCCATGGTTCTGTATTAATATGGACACTCAGTTGTGCCACAAAATACACAGATTAAAGTGTTGCCTCGCCTTCTCTGTGCCTCGCCAGGGCCGCTGGTGGAGATGTGTTGGAGCTGCTGAAAGTCGTTGCCCACAAACCAGATGAGATCGAGTAAAGCGGTCTGGGAGTCCCCCAAATGAGGAGAAGGACCGAGCAGTTAAACTGGAATGGCTCTCGAAGAACAATGGTCTACAGAGAAGGACAGGGTGGGAAGGAGAAGAAAAGACGTTTTTTAATATGGCATTGATTTGTTTTCTTAAACACACCCAGCCCTGCTGGAGGATTGTGTGTGTGTGTTTGTAAGGGTCAGACTCTTGTTGTAAACCTTGTTTTGTGTATGTTTGTGTGAAATGCTGTATTCTTCTTTTCAACCCACCTTTAGTGAACTGTGACTTAAGCACAGAGTTAAAGGCACCATATGTAAAACTTTTTTCACTTTTCTATGATAAAATAACACTGTTCAGTGAATACCATTTACCATTAAAACTAGACTGAATTTGCTGTTTTTGTGATGTCACAAAAACCAACATGTTTGCTTGTAATCAGCTGACAACCATTTAACCCACCCAGGTCCACTTAGACCAGAGCTCATTTCTATATATATCATCTTAAAGGCACAGTAACAGTAACAGCCTGTTTAATTCTGGGGTATAAGAAGGGAGTGGAAAAGTGTTTTTGGTTAATAAATCAACACAAACCTCACTCAATATAACTGTCCTCTCTCTCTCTCTCTCTCTGAGTAGGGTGGTCCTCCCCCTCCCCAATCTCTCAAAATAACTGTCCTCTCTCTCTCGGTGAGTAGGTTGATCTTCCCCCTCCCCATCACACACTATAACTGTCATCTCTCTCTGGATTAGTAGGGTGGTCCTCCCCCTCCACCATCACCCAGTGTAATTGTCTTCTCTCTCTCTGGGTGGGTGGGGTGGTCCTCACACTTACCCAAGGACCAGATCTGACTGGCAGAGGGACTGAATCAGGATGGAGAATTTTCCCAGCATTCTTGAAATGGTAGTTGAGCTGATTGGATCTCTTAGCAGTGATCAGACCCATGCAGTGTGTGTGTGTGCTTGTGTGTCACTGTGCTGCCCCTCTGCTTGCCGGAGCTGCAGGATGGAGAAAACAGATGGAGCTGCCTCCAATAACGTGACCTACTTTCACCAGGAATGTTCCTGCTTTTCCTGCACGTGACCCAAAGAGAGAGAGAGAGAGAAGGAGAAGATATAGAAAAAGAAAGGGAGAGAGAGGGGTAGAAAAGAGACAAAAAGAGAAAGAGATAGGAAAAGAGTGAGAGAGAGAGAGTTAGAAGGAGGCATTTTCCTGAAACTTTCTCACACTGTTTATTGTTTTTGGCATCATGGTGTGTGTCTGGATTCATTTCCTTTTGTCTAACACACTTTCTCTCTCAGACACTATGAGAAACACATACACACACACATAAACACACACGCGCAAAGATGCATCATCATTACGGGACAAAGTTTTTTCATTATTAATCACAGGTACACTCTGCTGACTTTAAAAAACAGGCCATAGAGCCCGGAGTGACTCGCCCTGACTCGGTCTGCCCACCAATGAGGAATTATTTCAATATGTTCTGTTCAGCACTGCTTGTGACTCCACACACTCCTGCATACGGAACAGAACTGCTCAGCCATGCAGATGGTCTTAATAACAGTACCAGCACAGAGGTTCTGTGCCACACTGTTCTGTTCAGAACCAAACTTCCCCTCACAACTCCCCCTAATTACAGTCTCCACCACCACCAATGTAATCACGCAGACAAATGAGATTGTATGGTGAGTGGCTATGATCATGGCTTAATTACCTCACTTGTCTCCTCACAGTAAAAGGTCCTGGGTTCTGGGTCAATGTCCCCCCTGTGTATGAATGGGTTTCTACTGGGTTCTCTGGGTTCTTCCCACAGTCCAAAGAAGGATTGCGTGTGCGTGTGTCCTGTGATGAATCATAGATTTTCCTGTTAAACACAGTCTAAAGGTTTCGAGTGCCATTCATTAGTGTTCTGTTTGAGATGCGTCCAGAATTACTTAAGTTCTCTCAGCCTGCGCTGAGCCATCAGACATAGAATAAACAGCCGCAGAACTCAAACAAATAAACAAATGAGTGATATTCGTCTTCCTTTGATATCGTGTATGTTTTGGATTTTAGGGAAACTTCCGTGACATTCCTGTGCACTGAGATACACACACGCGTGTATGTTTCTGGTGGAGAGATTACTTCACCCCCTAAAGCTCCCTTCATCCAATTCTATTTTCTCTCTCACTCACATCATCATTCTCTATCTTTTCTTTTGTCTCTCTGTCCTATCCTTCTGTCCATCTTTCTTTCTCGATCCCTCATCCCTCTCTCTCTCTCTCTCTCTCTCTCTCAGTTTTTGGTGTTTTGGACTCAAGAGTGTCCCTTCACATTTTTGACCATCTACGGCCTGGAAAACATTCTGTTCGGGGTTTACCCCACGGTGCTTCACCCAGTACTTCTGTGTAACACACACACACACAGTTCTCACTGGGTAGTTAAGTATCCCCTCAACACTTATGGGCTGAGTGATTGTGAAAGAACAGAGCATAAATACATGAGTAGGGGCACAGAGAGTTAAAGAAGATAAAGAGAGAAAGATAGAGAAAGAGAGAAGGCTGGAGAGAGAGAGAATGATGAAGCGAGAAAAAAAGAGTGGGAAGCATAGAGACAGAGAGAAACAGAGATACAGAAGGATGGAGAGAGAAAGTGTGAAGAAGTCAGAGAGAGAAAGAAACAAAAGAATAAAGGAAAAGAAGGATGGCGAGAGAAAGGCAGACAGAGAAGGGGGGTGACGAAGTGAGAGTTTTGAGGTGTGTGTGAAGTGTGAGGTCCTGGTTTCCGGGAAGAGTGTTTAGTGCTAATTGAAGCATTGCAATACTGCAGGTTTGTCACATGACCACTGAAGTCCACTGAATCTCAGCCGAGAGCATTAGTCTGTGTGTGTGTGTGTGAGGGTTTGGCTCGGGAACTGTGTGTTTCATCTCTGTTTCCCAAATTCCACTCGCCCACTCGTCTGGTCACTTGAAAGAAAACATGCTATGCGTTAGCAGTGTTAACCAGAGACTGTGCACTTTCTCAAAAAATTAAGCTTGACTACATTAACCCTTAAGTTACCCCCTATCTAACACTGTCCCCTATACCCTACCCCCTAAATCTAACACTGTCCCCTATTCCCTACACCCTAACTCTAACAATGTCCCCTATACCCACCCACAACAGATCTACTGTTTCTGTGGGTGTTTCAGAAGTAAATACTGATAAGCTTTACTGTCAATGTCCCTTTATATAAGAATAAAACTGCACACACACACACACACACACACACACACACACACAGCACAGTGTATAAAGTGCTACATCTGCTTCCACTCTATCTGTCAGGAAGTGATACTTTTGTGCCCTTCCTCAAACATGACTGTGTGTGCATGTGTGTTTGTTCTGGCTGTACTGGTATGCATTAAGAACACACACACACACACACACACACACACACAAACAATAATAATCACAACTACAGCCAGAAAATGTGCATTAGTCCCATGCTAAAGTGTAATGTTAGTTCGTGTGATCTGTAGTAAGAAAAGGTACAAAAGGTACAAAAGGAGTTCTTTTAGGGGGGGCACTGTTTGATTTAGAGAGTAGAGTATAGGTAGCCTCAGCCTCAGACTTCAGGCCCACGCAAAGTTGGCTAAACGTCTGATGCATATGGCACACTTAACTGGAAACACTTCAGGAATCTCGAAGTCGTCATCTGATTGGCTGAATTTTATCGGATTTCCGGCGGACGCGAGTGTTGCGTTTATTTTCGGTCCGCCAGGAAACAAAGCGCAGACGTGTGATCACAGACGTTTGATCCTACTGATTTACTCGGTGTTTTGATCAGATGTGGTAAAGCAGACGCCGTTGTTGTTATATGTGCATGAACAGATCGATGACTTACTGCTTGTTTTCTTCTCCTTTGATTTTCTATGCTGACTGACTTGTTACATCCGGTCTGTTGTTGTAGGGACATTTCCACGCCCCGAAACGTGATGCTGAACGAAACGAACTGTGATTGGTTGTTTGACATGTCGGTCAAACGGCCTTATGGGCGGGCCTTGGCCAAAGAAAGCTGCTTTGAATTCAAGACCTTCAGCCGTCAGTCTGAAGGTCTGGCTATGCGAGACTAGGGTATAGGGGACAGTCTTAGATTTAGGAGGAAGGGTATAGTGAACAGTGTTAGATTTAGGGGGTAGGTTATAGGAGACAGTGTTAGCGTTAAGGGGTAGGGTATAGGGGACAGTGTAGAGTTAAAGGGTAGGGAATAGGGGACAGTGTTACAGTTATGGTTAGGGTATACGGGACAGAGTTAGAGTTAAGTGGTAGAGCATGGGAACAGTGTTAGAAATAGGGGCTATGGATAACGGGGAACTTGTAAAGAGATGCTAATTAATTAATGAGATAATTGGTAATGAATTTCAGGGTAAGGCTGAAGGTTTTGGAGAACTATGTGTTTTAGGGTTTAGGGTATTGGGGTTGTTGTAGTGAAGCTTACTAGTTTGAGAAAGTTCACAGAGTCTCTGGTTAACACTAACCCTCCTTAAACACTTCACAAACACCCCTAAAGCATGTCGCTGACACTCCACTTACATTCCACTCACACTACTTATACACCCCACTTACACTATGCTAACACACCACTAACACTCACACATTCCACCAACACTACACTTATACTCCACTAAAACTCAAACACTCTACTAACACTCCACTAACATGCTATCACTCCAATAACACTCCACGTACACTCCTTAAGCACTCCGCTAACACTCCACTAACACTCAAACACTCATTAACACTCCACTAAAGCTCCACTAACACTCCTTATCCACTAACACGCCCCTTACACTCCGCTAACACTCCACTTACACTCCTTAAACACTCCACTAACACTCCTTAAACACTCCACTAACACTTCTTAAACACTTGACCCACAGCCAAACACTCCAGTAACGTTTATTAAACATTCCACTTACACTCCTAAAATGCTCCTTAAACACTCTTTAATACTCATTAAACACTGTGCTAAAATCCCTCAAACACTCCTTAACACTCTACTAACATTCACACACCATTCACGCACATACATGATGCTATCTACCTTTACATTTGTGACAGTAGCCTGCTAAATGGGCTGTTAGTTGTTAGCTGCAGAGCTACTGTTACAGACACATTCTAAGGGTAACAAGCTAGGTAATCATATACAGCAAAGCAACAAAATTATATAGCGTTAAGTTGACTTACTTGTCCGAGGTTTGTGGCTGAGCCAAGGAGAGTTGGAATTGACCCAGACTTAATTTTTAAGCCATCAGCAAAACCAGCTCTGTATTGTTTCGGCGCATTTCCAGAGAAAATAAAACTAACCCACTGGTTCTTCAGAGGCTCGCATGGAGGAACTAAAAAATACATTTGTTCTCCGTTGTGCATCTAAGCACAGGGCAACTACCATGCTTCACTTGTTTGCAAGCCATGGTGTCTCTGCAGGCAAAAGTGGTCTCTCTTTTGGTCTGTAGGTGGGTAAAGCATGAGAAAGGGAAGGTAACCTTTCCCTGTATGACGACATACGGGGCCAAATTCCAGATCAGGTCATCTGAGCTGTCATTCTCTCAAAGGTGGAGCAGAATGATCCAAGCACTACACCTTCATTACACCTATTGCTATTTCTAACAACCGCAGGAACTCATATTAATGTTAAAAAATCCCATAAAGTGAAATTTTCATGTAATGGGACTTTTAAAAACTCCAAACACTCCACTAACACTCCTTAAACACTCCACTCACACTCTTTAAACACTCCACTAACTCTCCTTAAACACTCTACTAACACTCCTTAAACACTACAACAACACTCCACTAACACTCCGCTAATACTCCTTAAACACTCCACTCACACTCTTTAAGCACTCCACTAACTCTCCTTAAACACTCCCTAAACACTTTACTAACACTCCACTAAGGCTCCACTAACACTCCTTTAAACACTTTACTAACACTCCTTAAACACTCTGCCAACACCACTTAAAAACTCCGCTAACAGTCTTTTTAAACACTCTACTAACACTCTTTAAACACTCTATTAACACTCCTTAAGTACTCTACTAACACTCCTTAAACACTCCACCAACACTCCGCTAATACTCCTTAAACACGCCTCTGATACTCCTTTAACACTCCACTATCACTCAAACACTCATGTATTAGTACCGTACCGTCACGGTACATGGGTCACAGTTCGGTACATGATGTCTTTTGGAGAATATTCGTACGACGGAGAAGACGTGAGTCGGACCTAAAAGTGCGAGTAAATCATAAACCTGGGTCGTAGTGTCGTGCAATAGTGCCACCTACTGGCGTAACACTTCTGTTGCCTTACACATGTGTGTGTTTACTGGTTAATACACCACTGTTTATTTAAAATAAACAACTCAATTCTTTAGAACTTTTTGTCGCACCGCACCGAACCGTGACCCCAAAACCAAGGTACGTACCGAACCGTGACATCTGTATACCCCTAACTAACATTCCTTAAACACTCCACTAAGACTTCACTAACACTCCTTAAACACTCCACTAACACTCTTTAAACACTCAAGAAACACACCACTAGCACTCCACTAACACTCCTTAAACACTCGACTAACACTCAAACACTCTGCTAACATTTCTCTGCACATAAACATTGTGTAACTTCTAAAACATCCATCTTACTCCTGAATCACTCATACACACACACCATTACAGTGAGAGTGCTTGAGCCTCATTACATCTCACTTTCTTCTCTGCAGAGAATGAGCTCACACTGAACTCACTCTACACACTCTACCCAACATAAATAATGACCTACTGAATGATCTCATCACACACACACACACACACACACACACACACACACACACACACAAACACACGTGTGCGAGAGATTGTAATGAAGAAATGGATTTGTATTTGTTAGTATTACATGTTCACCGTGGCTTGACACTGAAGACTAACAGAACGTCTCTCTCTCTCTCTCTCTCTCTCTCTCTCTCTCTCTATTTCTCTCTAGTTCTTCTCTATTTCTTTCCCCCTTTCTCTTTCTTCTCAATTCCTCTCTATTTCCGTCTCTTTCTGTCTCTCTTTATTTTTCTCTCTCTTTCTTCTCACTTTCTCTCTGATACTCTCTAGCTTCGTTCTTGTCTGCTTTGCTTTTTCTTTCTCCCTCTCTCTCGGTCCTATTTGCTGTAAAATGGTTAAATGAGTCAGTGTGGATGTGGTCAAGCATGAAAAGGTCTGAAGTGTCCTGGTTCCTGGAGTTCAGCCTCTCTGGGCCTGTTTATTTCTCTGGGATGGAGGGATGCAAAGAAAGAGAGAGAGGGAAGAGAAAGGATGGAAAGCAATAAGATGGAGAGATGGAGTAATGTTTACAGCTGTGGGAAAGTTGTTTTCCCTGCAGATCTTCATGTTGCTCTGCTTCATCTGACCCCAAGTGGACACACACGCACACGCACACAAACACACACACACACACGCACACACACACACACACACACACGCACACAAACACACACGCACACACACGCACACAAACACACACACACACACACACACACACACACACACAGCACAGCACAGCACAAAGATTAATGGTACACT
>JBBPDB010000019.1:18205504-18215871 GCA_037974465.1 Brachypetersius altus
TGAGCAAGGTACCGTCCCACGCACTGCTCCCCGGGCGCCGTGTTCCTGCTGCCCCCTGCTTCACTTGGTGAATGGGTGAAATGCAGAGGAAGAATTTCGTGCTGTTCACACTGTGTGCTGTGGTGTGTTCACATATGACAGAATTTTCACATTCACTAGATACTGACTAAGAAGCGATTCTTCATGGATCCTAGCAAACAGCGCCCTATCGGCAGCACAAGTCAGTTTATCTAAAATCACTTTAAATACGTTCATAGACCTTTTAGTGGCAGTAATTCATCCTTAATTCAAACACTATCAAACCATTTATTATTGTTAGATTGCATTAAATAAATAAGCAACTCAAAACCTGGTACCAGCTCACAGTAAATCATAAATAAAGATGCAATAAAATGCAGTGTTTGTTAAATAACATCATCTGACAGAACATCACATCAATTAGGTGAAGATCAAATTGCAGTAGCGTGCAGTAGCCATTCCTACAAGTATTCCCGAAGGTTCACTGCTATACTCCTTCTCCCTATTTACTCGACATTCAAAGCCCCGGCATTGCAGAATGGTCAACAAACTTGCCCCGTGTTTCATCAATATCTCATTCCTTTTTCAGTTTGGTATAAATAGAGGCACATTCAAATAATTCACATTTCACAGGGAGCCTCATTATTCTGTGCGGCCACTGGGGGGCAGTAATGAATCATGTGCCTGCTGTAATGAAAACAGGTGCAAATGAGCGCCCAGATGACATCACAGCTTCGTGTCTGCATGCCGCTCACGCGAGAGCTGGTCACATCCAGGCCGCGAGTGCAGTCTGCACGCAACAGCGCTCATGCGCCGACGACTTCGCCATCGACACTGAACTCTCAAAGTCACTGTTCTCACAATCACTGCCTCAGAACCTGTGAGGCCGAGAGCCTGTGGAGAGACAGAGCTGTCACTAATGCCACTCTAGCCACAGCAGCACAGTCAGAGTCAAATCTCAAACGGTGGCAGGTCTCCGACCTCCACAGGCAGCACTTACCCTGACAATGCTGATGTGTACACATCACCTGGGCGCTAACTTCTCATCGAGCGATCTCAGGAGCGCGCGGCTGATCCAGGGAAAAAAACAGAGTGGCCTACATAACGCCCTTCCATCAGTCTGGACGCCAGGGCTGCATGCATCCAGGCATCACTCCAGCTACTTTGGAATAGAAAAATCAACCATCGTTCGTTTATTGACCCCACAGAAATGATTCTCCTTATTTTGAATATTATGTCAGAGCAAGGAAAAGGAAATAAGGAGAATTCTTAATCATACCAAGATAAGAAAACTGACAAATGCAGCCCTTTGTTACTGTTGGCATGTCTGTCAAAAATACGTTTACTTTACAAGTCGCTTGGTAAATGCCAATCAATATTCCTATATTGTATTACTATATAGCTAGAGGTAAATCAGCCCCATTTTAGTTCATTCTAGACGCCCTACAACCGGTTGGTGCTATTTTTGTTTGTGCACAGAAAAACAAAATAATCATGTATTAAGGAAACTGCTATGCACATTATAAACGTCAACCTCTGTTTGATCATTTTCACAACCTAGTATGATATTTTTACCTAAAAGTAAAATCTCTTTACATACAAATTCTAATGCACTGCCCCTGCCCTTCTTCTGACTTGTTTGTTCCTGTTCCTTCAGTTGCCAGAGGTAGGAGTGTGATTCACCAGGAGGTGCGTCGATCAAACAGCCAAGAAAAGTCGTGGTTGAACGTGTGATTGATGAAGCATGGAACGATGACGAGGTCGCAGGTTTGCACCCATTTCAGGTGCCAAAGCAGATTCAGTCACTTTCACCACTCGTGTGTCAGTGTTTGATACAGAGCTGGAGAAACCGTGAGAGTTAGCAGCTGCACATCTCGAGCGGCTCCGCTAAAGGTTATTCTGTTTGTCAGCCGTGACTCACAGATTCGGGAGTCAAGCTGTCCTGACCGCCAGCTTAGCCGCGCCTCCTCAGCCTCTGCGTCAATAATTCGATAGCGTCCAGCCGGGATGCAATTAAGACATTATTACACCCTCTGCTGGCCTTCCCTGAGCTCCAGGCCTGACCGGCGGACCCTGGAAGACCTCTTAGGGCCGATGTCTGTTGACCCACAATGACCCCTGCACCTCCCACCCCCCCGGCCCGTGAAACTCTGGCTGTGTTCCTCACATCTGTGACTCAGTGTAAACCCCCCTGTCCCCAGAGCTGCCAGCCCAGTATGAGTCACTGAGGCTCTGACAGCTGCATCGTGTGGGCAGGCAGGACTCATCAGCCACCACCAAGGGGGGGTTATATGGTCCAATGTGGCAGGGTGACATACCGCACATGCTCACCATTTCTTTGCCATTACTCTGCATGAATGACTGTGTGTGACTGTATGTGTGAATGTGTGTGCTGTGACCCACATCAAAAAGGTCCAAGAGTTCTGTGATGGCCTGAGATCTTATTAGAGAACTCTTGGAGCTGATGAGCTGCACAGGATTTGATTCAGATCATCTACAAAGTCGATAACACTCTATACTGTACGCTCTCTACATGGGTTTTGGGCTGCTAGGGTTGTTCATGCCTGAATTTTAGCTTTCAATTTATACTGTGTCTGAAAAGTGCACTCGTTCACTATATAGGGCACTATGTAGTGAATCAGCCATTTTTCAACAGTCAGTTTCATCCACTAGTTAGTGCGCTCCAAAATTGCCGCACGGCATCCAGACACTGTACACTACATGAACACACATATACCATCATGCACTGCGGGTTCCTTTACCGTGCCCTACGTAGTGAACAAGTGCACTTTTCAGACACACTGCACACTACTGTTATTTCGCAAAAGTCAGGAAGAGGAGCAAGACGGAGGGAGGAGATTCGGCCACACTTGCACTTTCTCTCTCTCTCTCTCTCTCTCTCTCTCTCTCTCTCTCTCTCTCTCTCTCTCCGCAGAGGACAGTAGTATCCAGGGCTGGACTGGGACAAAAATCGGCCGGGCATTTTGAGCCGCGGTCCGGGGGTGAGTGTGGTAAGCGATCCAGGGCGGCAGATGGGATTCCGTGCCGGCCCAAAATTGACATTAGCCCACCCGATGGCCAGTCCAGCTCTGGTCCCCTGATCTATCTGTCCCTGTGTCCACCAGACCCTGCCTCCTGTGTGGAACTAGAGACGAAACGTGTGTTTATGTGACAGAGATCAATTGTCGAGATCCGGCACTATTTAAACAACAGTTAGTAAAAACGTAACATCCCGAGTGTACAAAATTAACTAAACATCACCTTCCCTTGTTCACTAGTTAACACCCTATATAGAAAACACTATGTAGTGAACGAGTGAACGAGTGAACAAGTGCACTTTTCAGACACAGCTCTGGTCATTGTGACAGATTGCAATTCACTACAGGATGTGTAGGGGGCAATAGAGTTTCTAGAGATTATACCAAGATTAAATCATATATTCCACACATGGACCTTTTGGCCTGTCCCAAAATTCACATGTGTGTATTAATGTATTTTCTAGTAAGTGTCTAGGAGGACATCAATAACTTTGCATGAGTCTGTGTTTCAGGTCTTACAGTTATAGTAGTGCTGTGACAAAGTGAATGGAAACTGCTCAAGGCATGATGTGTCGAAGAGCTGACTCAGGGGTGACTGGTATAAATTGCCTAGTAGAGCTAAGCCCTCTCTGTCTTTCAAATGAAAAAGCAGGTTTAATCTTTGGAATCCAAATCACTTCACATGGTGTTGACCAGTGACTAGAAACTGATTGTTTTGGACCTATGAAGATTAGAGCTCCCAAAATGTTGACTGGGGCTGATTTACCTCTAGCCCAATCTCGATATTAAATGTGTACTGTGTTAATACAGTTGCTTCTTATTCATTTGAAACACAGATGTTCATAACAGGCACATTTTTGTTCTTTGCATAGTTCTATTTTACAACAGCTTTCAGAAATGATTTGACCTTAATGCTCATTTTCATATTCTGTTCATGCTGTAGGCAAAACGTGCAAGTGAAATATGGGCTTGTTCTTTGAGCATGCTACAGACATAGGCATTTATGCATATAGTTGGATAGACAGCTCATTTAATGTCACTGATAAGACTTTTTAGCTATTAGTTACCAACAGGTTAGCACTCTCTTTGAATATTATGACCAGCCATCACAGAGTTGACAGAATATCAATCAATACATTCATCAATTGTAGAACTAATCCCAGTTTTGAGTCTATTAGAATAGAACCATAATGTACATTTTTATGTAAGTCATACAGCCCTGCATACTACCCTGAATTCTACACATGTTCATAATTTATATTCCATTACTTTTTGGTTGACAAATAGGCTCCTGTTCTCCAGAGGCCTGTTTCCTAAGGGACTGCACATAATGACAAAACCCAAATGTAATGGCATTTATCCTGAGGGCACCAGCGTTTTGTTATTTCCTCCTCCTACCTTCCACATTTAACAAGAAAACACACACATAGGTACAAACACACCAACAGCAGGGCCAACTTTTCTCTTCCGAAGTTTAGCTAAGATTAATTTCGATAGATAATTGAACAAGAATGTGCTAATATTACTCATACGCTACACATCCAAACACAGAGGAAAGATATGAATGAACTGTGAAGCTAATGGCTCTAATAAGTTGATACTTGAGCATCAAATAGTGTTCATAAAATAAGTAGAATGCTATGGTACATTTTTGACCTCAATCAGAAATCTGTGCGACCGATGAACCATTCACTCGGTGTGCGGCCCGGATCCATGGTGTTGGTAGATGAACATCCATTATGTTTACAGTTCTGTAGCTCGGCGCACTTCAGAGTAAATGCATTTCAGCAGTAATTGGAGTGTAATCTCTCGTTCCAGTGGCCTGCATTGTGGGGAAGCGCAAAGGCTTTCTCCGTCCTTGTATGGCATTCGGCTGCCATTTCATTCTATAACAAAGGACTCTCTCGGTTTGATAACTAACCTTCAGCAACAAAGCCCACGAGAGCATTTTAATTGTCCGCTCAGCTACTTTACAGAGCAAAGGGGGGAGAAATGTTTTCCCACCCACAGCTTGTTGCCGGGTTTTAGTGTTAAAGTGAAAAGGCTCTGAAGGACTGTTATGATGACTTCCCGAGAAGCCCAAGAGTCGACAAGTGCCACAGCAATTCAATTCTGACGCTTACATCTGGAAAACACTTCCCTTCATGATCTGTCTCCAGGCTCCAGGCTCCTGCCTTGCTGCTCGGGCTACATTTCAGTCCAAAAAGCCCATTCCGAAAGTCCAGCTGTGCCCAAATGCTCATTCTTTTGCGTGAAGGAAAAAAGCTACAGTGCTCCAGCGAGATTAGCTGTTCACTTTCTTTGAAGAAACATAGTTCCTTTGTTCAGTAAACCACATAAAAACACTTCAGTCACTCTGCATGTCCTGCATGAGTGCATGTGACAAACACATTTATTCATATCATTAATAACAAGAATTTCTTCCCATGTGTAGAAAACCAGGCCTTTAGTTTTACACATCGTTAATTCAGCCAATCTCTATTAAATACTGATTAAATTCTGGTTAAGCATTGGGGAGTAATGACACTTTTCAGCAAGTGATTCATTGTGAACTAATCCTTTGTATGACTCTGTCATCTCAGTTGAATGATTTGTTTATGTCCAACTAATCTTTTGTGTGACTTGGAAGTAAAACGTTGTCTCAGTGAGTGATTTGTTCATTTTGAACTAATCTGTGCTGTGACTCGGGAGTAACGAGTCGTCTGAGAGAGCGATTCATTCATTCCGAACTAATCTACTGTACGGGCCGACAGCTTCCGCCGCAGCCACGGGAACGCTTTCCACGAGGGGTTCAGAAGATTCGGGTCAACGTCATTTCTTTGTCGTTGAGGAAGGAGGTTTGATTTATATTTACCAATGACTAAAAATCCTTTCATGGTTACAGCACCACACAGTAGCTCCAATGTATTAAAAATTATTTGACAAAAAACCCCCTAAAGTTCAGAGCTGGTAAAAAAGCACTTAAACTCCCATCACTAATATCTACACGGGAGCCACAGAGAACATTTTGATCGGTTGGGGAATGTAACCATGGCCTATTTTACAAGTGTGAACATCTGCATATGCAAGATTATCTTTTGACAGCTAACACTATAGTAGCCGTTAGTGATGCAAAGGTCTATAGGTTTTTTTATGACCCCTCCCCAACCTGTTATGAGAACCAATCCGGGCACAAAATAATTCGATAATTAGACCCCAACCCAACTCGACCCAACTCAGTGTTTGTGTAAGTTATTTATAGTCAGAATGCTGCTTTCTCACTTTTTGTACCACCTCAACTGCAAAATATTCGAATCAGCTGCCCTGATCCCGCCCAACCCACAGGACCCGTGGGCTATGGGTGAATCCAGTGTTCATCACAGAATGAATTAGGCCACATATCACTGTTTCATCTGTACTGATAGCCTCACACCAACCAGTTTTCTTTTCTTTGTGTGCTGACCAGAATACGGTTGAGTAGTGTTGGACTGGTAATTTGTGTTATTAGAATATATATTTACATTTATTGCATTTTATCCAATTTCCATCCCCTACCTACAGGGGGCAGTCTCCCTGGAGCAACTTGGGGTTAAAGGTCTTGCTCAGGAACACAGAAGGTAGGATTCGACCACCATCCACACATAAGATACTATACAGGTCAGTGTTGATTGATTTAAGGCATAGTACTAATTGTGAGCTTGTTGGGCTGCACTGGTTAGTATCGAGAAAGTTCTAGAAAAAGTTATAAGCCAAACGGAACCCAGCCCAGCCGCTCACCGTAGATCACGTCAGGCGATACTGTGGCTGAAATGCCACTCAATGTAACGAGGCAACCTTTCGTGGGCGGCTTCCAGTGCAAACGCCAGTGTAATTAGAAATACGATGCCGCTGCCGCTCACCTCCCTTTATGTTCGGTAATTCCTGTTCTGAAGCGCGTCTCGGTGAAGACGGCATTTGCGAAATGTCGATAGGCAGACAGTAAATTGCAAGGCCATTTTTGTTGTGCTGCTGCATTTGTCACGTCAGTAGAGCCGTAGGTTGATTAACTGGACCAAACCATCCTCCTGCCGAGCTTGGAGAGTTTAATTTACGTTGAAATGGCGACAAGACGGTCCTGGTTATCCTCGATGCCCTCTCAACCCGGCGGAAAATGTAATTAAGCAAAAAATCTGCTGCTGTGTTTCCACCACACTCTTCCTTCAAAATTGCCTTTTTTTTAAACCCCCTCCCCTGCAAAAAAACAAACTCTATTGATTTAATTTTGTTTTCTAATTTCAGGCCTTGAGGACAATGCCTTATTATGTTGTTGAAAATGTCCCTCGAATCAATTTGGCAATGAATCAGCAGGCAGAATGGGATCTGTTCAATACAGCGCTTTTCCCAACTTCGAGAGACAATTATGAAGACGACGTTTCATATCGCCGGGGCTCTCGGCTCGCCCTGCTTGCAGCCGGCAAAGCGGCAGTCCTGTGGATTTAAGGTCCCGCGGTGCAGCCCCACACGCGTCACCTGCTTAAATTGTGTGCAAACAGGGCCGGGTAATTAACAGTCTAATACGGGGAGCTAATGTTTGATCAATCTGGCTGTCTATAGAGTGAGTTAAGTCAACATCGCAGGAACAAACAAGAGAAAACCTTAAACCAAAGAAAGGTCATTGGATCGATAATCCATTTAAGATGCTCCGCCGGATTCAGACAGCAGGCCCCCTCACCATCAAGGTGGTGGATTTATTTATCTATTCTCTAACATTCAATAGTTCTGGGGGGTGGGGGGTGAGTAAGAGGTGGGGAATGGGCCAATAAATCAGTTTTTAGGGCTTAAATCAAGCTGCATTGTGTGCAAAGAAGAGGATTTTAGAACACATGTTCAATCTCTGCTTACTTCATTGTGATAAATCTGCGAGTGCGCCTCAGCTGACTCCACTGTTAGGCTGAATTAAGAGCTTGTGTAAAAAGTTCCACATTGGAACGGCGAGGCAACAACTGCTGTGCCTCCGAGCATCCGAAAGCGCAGGCTGTAAATCGGCCCTTTTGTGCATAATTTAGCCAGGAGGAGATCCAATTTAAAGATTCATAATTTAGCAAAAGACAGATGTTTACTGAAGAAGCGTTTTGCTGAAACAGCTGCGTCTAAATAAATGACGGGGGGAAAAGGGGGCATTTTATGGGCGGCTGCCTGGAGACTGCAGCCTCGCCAGGCTTCATGAAAGATTGACGCCTCGGTCGCGGCCCCCGTCCTCAGTCCCCGAGGGGGTGGGGGTGTTTATCTCCAGCAGATTACTGCATTCCCCGTCTTGCTTCACTTTCTGTACTCATGGACACTCGGTGCTGGACTGGATCCGATATCTTTCCATATTCTACCAGGCAGCTGCGGGGAAAATCTATTGGAAAGGTCCAGACGCCGCTTTTAGTGTAGATCAGGGCTGCTGCAATTAGTCAACAGCAACAATTAGTTGTGAAGAACGATTATGTGTCATTTACTTAAAAGCAAAAATCTTTACAGCTATATAACGGTCGTCTGACACATGGATCCATACCGACCTACATCGAGTGAGAGAGAAACTTTCAAAGGTGCATGTTTATGTGGCAGCCGGTGGCCTAATGGTTAGGCCATCCCCTGCAATCAGAAGGTTGTGGGTTCGAATCCTAGGACTGCTAGTGTTATCACTGCGGCTCCCTTAAGCAAGGGAAGCTTCACATACCGACTGGACTGAATGTAAAATGCTGAAGAAGAATTTCTCACTGCAGGTAAAGAGTAAACGCACCCCAGTCATTTCAGATAATGCACATCTGGTCGAAGTCCATCTGGACATAAACAATAATGTAACGGTGATGCACCATAGTGAAAACAATGATTAGCTAATGTCCTAATGTAAATAATAAAAACTTCATTCGCTTCTTTGGAGGAAAGGAAGCGTATTCTGTTTTTTCCTCTGCCGTTGTTTAGTGCGGTCTGGTGAGCCGTCATTCTCTGATTGGTGGAGGTAGCTCAGTGGGTAGGATACTTGCCTCCAGACCAAGAGGTCATGGGTTTGAATCCTACCTTCAGCACCACCACTGGGTCCCTGAGCAAGACCCTTAACCTCAAGTTGCTCCAAGGAGAGACTGCCTCCTGCAGGTAGGGAATGGAAGTCGCTTTGGATAAAATTTGCAACACGTATTGCTCTAGATGTGATGGAAGATACATACAGTAAACATAAACAGCATAAACATATACAGCATATACGGCAATACGTGTTGCAAATAGTTCTTTGCATTTGTTGGATGTCCAGAACAGATTTTAACAGAATCTAATGAAGAATCTAATGTGTTTCAGTTCCAACTTTAGGGCCAAACTTCTATAGCTTAAAAAAGATTTGGAGTGGAGCTTTCCGATCCTGCATTTTGTTAAAGAAAGTTTTAATATATTTTTTTAATATTCACTGCATAACATAACCAAACACAAAATGTAACATTGTAACGATGTTCAGTTACTAATTTAAGATTAATGTTGAAAATAGAACAAAGAAATAAATGAATAAATAGATAAATAAATAAATAACCCACCTGAAAGAGGAGGGTATTACGAAATGAATGAAAATATACCCAGAAGAGTGTAGCCAGTGTTCATTTCATCGTTAAAAAGTTTGATGATTTTGATCAACTGCTCTGTTTGTGTGGGCTCTCTTCTTCTAGGCTTCCTCTGTTCGGCCCTCCAGTAGAGCCGGGCTCCATGATGTCACTATTGGCAGCTGAGATCGTCCAGTAAGCCTGAGATGCTCTCCGGATCGTCCTATGCTACTCTGCATCAATTCACAACGAGATCTGTAAGCCTGCAGGTAACAGCTGATGCTAATATCCAGCTTTACTGAGGGCCTTGTGAAAAGGAAAAAAATCCAAATTGTTTGATGAGGAAACTGTCAAAAAAAGCCTCGGTGCTCTGGATTACCGCTGGCATTAACGCATCGTCTGCATCCCCCCACCACTCACTCATGCCGTGTAATAGCTGCTTGTAGATAATTCTCTAATGGAGTGTTTCTGTGCTCCGAATGTCCCTTCTGCCATCCGCTCGAATTTTGTGCTTTTTGTCAAATTGGATTTCAAATCCAATTATCAGGCGAGGTAATTCATGACAGGGGGGAAAAAAGACACAAAAACAAAGCAGAGGAGTCAAAGCTGTGGTGAGGGCTGCTGGATAGCACTGGTCCTGAAAGAGATGTTCACAAGTTATTTTTATTGAGTCAAGTCTCAAGTCTTTGAGTGGCAATGTTTATAAGCGGCGACTCTAAATGTGGGATGTTTGAGCTGTAAATGTTGAGCTCTGAATGTTTAGAAGATATGCTAATTGGCCACG
>JBBPDB010000019.1:18304674-18307174 GCA_037974465.1 Brachypetersius altus
TCACCCACCCCCCACCCCCCCTCCCCCACCCCCCTTCGCGACCTGCTTATCACTCTTTAGCTGCCGACGGCCCTTTAGAGCCTGTCAGGATCCTTTTGCCTGGCGCTTCCCAAACATATTGTGCTTTTTCACATAATTAGGCAGGAGGGATTTCATTAAAAAGCGCAGGACGCCAGGTTCCTCCACACTTGCAGCGGCGCCGCGCTGCCATCAGCCGCACGGCCTCTCCCAGCGGGGCTGCGGTCTGTCTGCTCTGCTTCCTCCTCTCTTCCTCCCATTTAGGCTCATCATTCTGACACCCAAAGATGACGGGAGGCTAAAAGGTCCCCCAACCGAAAAGCTAAAACTGTGTGTGTGTGTGTGTCTGTGTGTGTGTGTGTGTGTGTGTGTTTGGATTGTATTCATTCTTCTGTAGGTTAATGATGGGCAAATAACGGATGTCAAACATTGGCTGATCTGAGGTCAGGACGACCTTATTAACGAAATCCTGGGCTAAAAATGTCTAATCAGAATTCTGGTGTGTGTTTAACCCCGCCCCCGGCTTGTCTAGCGTCGTCTGACCGTAAGTGGACGGTTGGACCCCGAGTCTCCTCGCGTCTCGAGGACACTTTTTGCGATTCTGAGTTTGTGGAGGGTGGGAAGGTGCCACACTAGGTCACGGTTCTATTTTCTGCATCACGTTCTCGCTGCGTTCGCGAGTCGCACGCGTCCTCGTCGCGTAAATTCAGGGGTGTTGTGTGAAGGTGGAGCCGCTGCCCTCCGGGTCCACACTGCTGACACTGAGAGGCCACACGGGTCAGGGTCCACCTCCGAACCTGATCAGAGCCTGCCGTCAGGTCGCAGGTCTGTTCTGCCTTTGGTCCAAACCATGTAAAGATAATTATTGTGACTCACGTTTATATCGTATTGTTTTTTGCTGCTCTTGGTTTGGTCTGTCCCCCTTCTGGCGTAACAATGGAACTTCCCCACTGTGGGACTAATGAAGGTCTATCTTATCTTTGACATTCAAATTTTCTCCCATTTGATCTGACCCACGCGCCTTTTTTACATTCCGGTGAAGCCGGTGGGTGGAATCTGCAAAAATGCTTGATCTTTAATGGTGTTGCACATTAATGTAACACACACACACACACACACACACACGCTCTACTGGTCAGGAGTTGGTCTCCCGCCAGGAAGACTGAATCTTCCATGGCTTTATCCCTGATTAATTAGAGGAAATCTGCTAGATCAGTAAATATGCCCCCCCTGCGTCTGCGCCTGCCAGGATGACTGAGCTCTGACCCACATCAGTAGAGGTCGATGCCACAGACTGATGACCACAGCTAGAAAAACGTGATACTGTAAACGAAGCATAAATCAACAACTACGCTGAAGATACACATAACTTGTGCAGCTCCACACCCACCTGCAGTTCCATTATTGCACCATCCGCCCGGACTAGGGGCGTTTAAATGTCATGTTTATATTCAGGTTAGTTAGAAGCACAAACTGAGAGCAGAACCTTTCAAATGGGTCTAAAGGATCTTGTTTGAGGACCATGTGGAACCTTTGAGGGCACTTTTCTGTTGATTGTACCTCGGGGCCCTAAAATTTACCAGGACACACACACACACACACACACACACACACACACACTTATGGTTAACCTCCAAGTGTTCTGAGCTGTCCAGCAACATTGCTTTAGCAGCTGCTTGAAAATGTGTTCCACCCTAAGCGTGTCTTTTGATGGCGAGGATCTAGCAAGAGGGTGATAATTGGCTTCAGATAAAATGATTTTCTGGGTAAAAATGATTTTAAAGCTTATTTTTGTGGGGTTTTTTCTGTTTCACCAACCAGAGGCCGTATTACAGAAACTTCCTAACCTGAAAGTCCTATCTTAACTGTGCGGTAACCATGGTAACAGGGGTTTATCAAAAAAGCCGTTACAGAACAACCGTGAGTCAGTTTTCCTCTCCTAACTTCAATTAAGAAAAGTGGATTACAGAAGCATCCTGGCCTCAAAAAATCTGAAATGAACTCTCCTAACTTTAGGAAACCCTTCCGCTGTCCAAATCGTCACCAGCTGATTATTTAAGCTGCGGGTAATTCGGCCCGTCGGCGCAGCGCTCTCCCTCCCGGCTGGGGTACAATTAACAAATGCGCTTCGTTTTTTCGCTAAAGGTGATTTTCAAAGTGAAGTGTGTGTGTGAGTGTCCCTATACCTTTGTCAATATAGTTTTATATGACATCTCTGTCCCAGTACTTTTGTCCACATTGCCCAGTTGGTCTGGTTTAAAGGACGTTGTTAATCTCCATATTCTGAAGACAGTAATGAAGAGAATCTGGCGATACAGTGTTACGGACGGGAGCAGGTACCAGTTACATGTTGCGTTAGTTGCTAGGTAACAGACATAAAAGTGGATCGTCGATGTTAGATTGATTATTTAGGATTCCTAACTTGAGATGTCGCCGTCACTCTTGGCTCATCAGAGGCATTTCATTCACACACAGTTATTTT
>JBBPDB010000019.1:18309674-18319040 GCA_037974465.1 Brachypetersius altus
CTGCTATCGGAGCTATTCTGGCGGAGCTCCCCCACAGATCCTCCAGCACGGATCACTGGACCACGGAAGAAAATAAGCAAGAATCGGTCAGACAGAAAGAGAGGAGAGAGAGAGAGAAAATGAGAAGGAGAGAAGGAAAGAAAGACAGAAGGCTCAGGGTCAGGCGTGTGGGCGTCCAGGAGAGGTTAAAGAAAACGGCTGTAAGGACAGAGGCGCGTTTGTTGGAGCTTTAAGGCAGACCCTGGACTTTGACATTTCGTGACCTTTGGACGTATAGAACAGAGAAGGAGCCGCGACTCTCACCGGGCCAGTGGCGATCCCACCGCCATACTTCTACCGGCCGGGCCAGAGGTCACAGGCCAGAGGAGACACACTCTAGCTTTACTAAAGATACTGTGTGATGTTTACATGGTGAGAGAGAGAGAGAGAGAGAGAGAGAGAGAGAGACAGAGACAGAAAGAGAGAGACAGAGACAGAAAGAGAGAGAGAGAGAAAGACAGAGAGAGAGAGAGAGAGAGAGAGAAATCTTAAAGTGAGAGTCCTTTTGCATCATCACAAGCTTTCAGCTGAATTCCAGTCTGACAATCAACCAATCAATCAATCTATGACTTGATCCATCCACCATCAATCAATCAATCAATCATTGTGAGGAGAATCACGACACAGATGTATACAACAGTCAGTCAAGCAATCAATTAATCAATCAACCAATTAAGCATGATTGGAGAAATACCACACAAATTTATACAACAACAAATCAATCAATCAATCAATCAATCAGTCGTTCATCCTCATTGTGAATCCATTATACCACACACATTTATGCAAATTACACTAAAATAACAGATACATTAATACCTTTCATCATTGTGGCATTTGGTCCCCACAGAGAGCTAAAAACATGGTTACACACACACATACACACACACACTCAATCTGAAGAAGAGAAGAGGAGAAACACAGAGTAGTCTAACCCTTCCCATTCCTAACAATGTCGAATTATTAATACACTTATTAGTTGTGTTTTACGCCGCACGCCCAACAAACTCCATTATGATTGCGTTAGCCTCTGGCTAGAAATGCTCAATCATGTTTGTGGTGCGCATGAGGAGCTGTAAGGTCCTCCTCATAACAGTTAAACAGCGCGTGCAGCGCCGGAGACACAGGCCGCCTGTTTTTGGACTAATGGCTCCTCCAGGGTTCGGAGCGCAGCCTCAAGGGAGCGTTCCAATTGCCGGCGAAGCACTCGTGCGCGTCACATTAATAAAGTAGTTGCCTATGAGTAAATAGCGAGGCAGCGAGGGAGAACGTGTTTTTTTTTCTTTTCCAAATTAAATGGCATTACATCTCACAAATGCGTTTTTCCATCTCTCATGCAGCGCTACACCTCTGGTGAAAAACGAGGCCGGGGCAATTAGTCAAGTTTCTAGAAGTCCAGCTTTTTTTTAAAAAAATGTATTTATTCTGGAAAAGCTTCTTTCGGACGATATAAAGGAGTAAAGCATAGCCGACGCCAAGATATCATCTGCCTCCTAGCTAGACAGAGCAAATGAGAAGCGAGGCTTCAGCTGCCACCCATTACACCACCCTCATTTAAATTCCCTCATTCCCTCCGTGTTCATGGATCTGCCATCTAGTGGACGCTTGAGGAACTGCAGGCAGCACTCTCCTGGAAGTTATGTGTTTAGGCAGCGAGGATAAAACGCTTGAAATCCGCCTTTTCTTCCTTAAGTGATTGGAGTTTGAGCTTTAGAAATGCGCCTAACGCGATCGTTTACTGAAAGTACTGTCTCAGGCTTTTGAATGGGCTTCGATTCCAGGAGTGAAAAAGATCTGCTCGGATTTAATTGCTGTTTAGACTTCAAAGCTGGCGCCGCATCCACGGCCGTCATGCTTAAGAGCCACCCCGCCGAGTGCAGCTCCAACCCTAATGTAACACGTTTCCCTTCGGCATTCAGATGCTTCCGAAGGCCTTGATTTGCCGCTTCAGGTGTGTTAGATTAGTGCTGGATCGAAGCTCTGCGGGTGGGTAGCTCTCCAGGAGCTGGGCAGAGAAAAAAACAAAAAACAAATGTAACGTACAGAAGGATACTTCTCCAATTCCAGAGGCCTAGAGGACCAGATCATCACACGGTCCGTGGTCTTCCTAGGCCTAACAAAACTCAAACCAGCGATGCCTGTGCAGTATCGAGGACCTTCCTGGAGAAACACCTCAACCAGGTCGCTCAAGTCCAGTCAATTTCACCCACAGCCAATCAGTGAGCTCCAAAAGCCCATGTAAAATATTCATAGACAGAAGTGGAATTGGCCTCCTGTCTGACAGATCTCCTCAGCCGACTCCAGCCGTGCAGCCGAAGCCGACAGGATGTTTGCATGCGAGATTCCGTATTTGAGCAGAGATTGTGTGTCTAGTCTTGAGAGCAGCTTACGTTCTGCTAACACACTCTGTGAGCAGGATGTGGGGAGCGCGGCGGATTAGACGCTATAGAAACCCAATTCGGCCGATCGCAATGCGCAAGCTTTCGGGAGTTTTCCTCCTCTCGCGGGAAAAAGCAGGCTCGGGTTCAGGAATAGCCTCAGGAATAGACCTGTCAAGCTCAGTTCTGCAGTGGAAATCGCACCACATCCAGACTTTATTGTGGAGCATGTAATGGTCCATCCATGTTGGGCTGATGCCCTTTCACACACAGCCATATGCACAGTTCTGGACCGACTGATTGCTGGCTGTTCAGTAAAGAGACTGTTGGCACCTCGGCGAGCCAGCAAGCGGAGTGCTTATGCTACCTCTCACTCTGCATTAATACGAGTTTCGCTGGGATCCATCGGGACGCAGTGAGGCATTGGAGCTGACAGGCCGAGACCAGCGTGGGCCAACAGGTGGGCTACTACAGCTCTAAACAGCTTCCAGCGCGGTGAGGGATCTTTGGCAAGGGTCGACGAGAGCCAAGGTTTACGGCAATGAAGAAAAAAACCCTAGATGGATGGGTTGAAATATGCTACGCCGCTTTTCTGGCACCTTCTTCACACACCCACGCTTCCACCCTCCTGCTCTGCCAACCTCTGTGCAAGTGCATATATGCGAGTGTGTGCAGCGTTCTGGGGCTGTTGTGGACAGTTGGGGGAGAAGAATAAAAACACGCTTTCCGCAGAGCTTCCCGGAAACATCTGCCCGTGCGTTTGTGGGTTTACTCGCCGTGGACCTCCCCGTGACCTCCACGAGCAGAAGATTCACGCATAGGATCGGATTCCATGCATATGCAAATGGTATTTATCTATGTCTTATTGATTCATACAATATTTATTCTTCTGTGCCTTTCCGGAGCCGCCTCTCACTCGAGCGAACGCCCCGTGCTCCCCTTGAGCGAGCGAGAGCTGAGAGATGCAACGGTTTCAACGCCCCTCTGGAAACACACAGAGGGAGGTTGAGAGAGAGAAGTTGAACGAGAGCCAGTGCATTTTTTTTCCTCTCCTTTTCTCCCCTCTTTGGCAGGCAAGTAAAGACTTTTTTCTCGAAAGAGTAAAAGCAAATGGAACTTCAAAGTGTGACCCCATTTGAAATCATTACAGGCCGCCATTTCCTGTCCCCTTCTTCGAAGACTCTATTGATTTTTTTTTTAACCATCTTGGTCCATTCCTTCGCACTCGACGCTGCCTCGCTCCAGCCGGGATGCGGTAACTGTAGCGACTGTGATCTGAGGATGACTATGAATGACAAACTGGCCCCTGTGCCGGGTGTCCCATAAATCACCCAAACAATGACGCGCAGTCCTGCTCTCCGCCTGCCGTGCCGGAGATGGATTGTGGGTGCAGCGGGGGGGAAACAAAATGACGTACCCCATTAGCTTGGGGAGGGGGTTGGGGGGGTAGGCTTATTCAAATCGATAAATCGCTCTGCTGAAGAAAACGCCCTTCCCCTTCCATCCCTCTTCTCCTTCCCTTCGTCCTCCCTCTACCTCTGGAACCTGTCCAGCTCTGATAACAAGCGACACGCGTCTCGTCTGAACAGGCAGGTGCTGCCAGGCACCCAAAACAGCTCACAGGACGTGAGAGAGAGAGAGAGCGACAGACAGACAGACAGAGTTGCACCAAACAGCTTTATCCTCTAGACTGGGTACAAAAAACAGACACTTTAGATCATTTTAATTGGCATATAAAGGCTTTTTCGGACCCAGGCAATTACAAAAGGCCCGTCAGTGTATGGATCCATATTCGGTGTAGGTATATGAACGGGAATCCTGATACAAAACCAACATTTTTATTCCAAGAAATGAATTTTCTTGGACAGCAAAGTCAAGCAAGTGGCGTATTCCTTGTAATGGACTGCCCAGATTTGCAGGATAATGGCTTGTTCTAAATTCTGATTAAGGCTGCATGACTTATTTAGAGGACCGTGAATTAGAGGAAGCCGAGCGCGAGGCCACGTTACCTGCTGAACCAGGTCCAGCGCGAGAACACAAAATCTCATTTCATAATGCTTTCAACCAAGCAGCGGTTTTAAATCTCGTTAAAGCAATACGAAGTCTGCGGAATGATGCATGTCCTCGAATATCACTTACGCCATCCTGAGCCAACAAGTAGTTTAAGCATAAAGAGTATTTTCCAACTGAAAGCAGTAAAGAAATGATTTCCACCAACATGTACCTCACAGTAAATTTAGATGGTTGGTAACTGATCCTTAAGTTAGCATGCCATGCTAATGTCTGCATAGCTTGTCCTCTCCTATTTATAAGAACCCTGGGCTGATGAAGTGGGACAGGGAGGTGAAAAGGAGCAGGAGAAGGGCCTGAGCCTCCAGCCGGCCCACCGGGGCCGATGCCTGGGAAGTGCTGTTGTGTCAAGCATCATCAGCCTGATGACCCCATGCTGTCACGTGGAGACCCCTGCAGCACATGGACTTAAAGATGAGCTGTTAAAACCGTCCAGCTCATAATTTCTAGTACTATAGCTGTTGTGTGGGCCATCAATGCCAAACGCTCACAATAAGATCTGTGACCAAGGCCACAGTCTGTCTGCTGCAATGGTAATGGAAGAGAATCAATTCAGTGGGTTCTAATGTGTCCTTTATTAAGCTGGACATACTGTGGGATCTGATGAACCAAGGTAAGAACAGGTGTGAGCGATGGTGCGCTCAATATAAATGCTGTCCATTACTAAGTTCAGTCAATTACCAGAATCCTGACCTTGGCAGTGGTTTGAGAGTTTTTCGTGCAGCCAACCAGAAATACAACTTAATCAAAATATATGCTGCGGTCACGAATTAGGGCTTTTTTTAGTGCTAGGACAGAAATTAACTACCCTGTATTTTAATACACAGTGCATAACATCACCAGTATCGGCACTAACTGGTGGCTGAGAGACAGTTGGACCTTAACCCTAACCATAACCCTAACCTTAACCCTAACCCTAACCCTAACCTTAAGCTTAACCTTAACCCAAACCTTAACCCTAACCCTAACCTTAAGCTTAACCTTAACCCTAACCATAACCCTAACCTTAACCCTAACCTTAACCCAACCCTAACCCTAACCCTAACCTTAACCCTAACCATAACCTTAAGCTTAACCTTAACCCTAACCATAACCCTAACCCTAACCCTAACCTTAAGCTTAACCTTAACCCAACCCTAACCCTAACCTTAACAGTCACCAGTTAGCGCTGATACTGGCGATGTTACGCAGTGTGTATTAAAGTACAGGGTAGTGAATCTTTATCTTAGCACGATTAAAGCCCTAAATCGTGATCGCAGCACGTATTTTGATTAAACTGTGTTTTGTGATGGCTGCACCAAAAGTCGTGAGACCGGGTTGGTTTGATTGATGGTACTTGAGCCAAAAAAAGCTAAGATATTCATAGCCTGTGTTTTCTTGGCTTCTTCTCACACAGAGGAGCAGATTTAGCCCCATGGAGCCTAGGAGTCGCAGGGGTATGGACCCAAGAGCAGCACCTAACCACCACACTAGTGATGAGAGTGTCACCCCCTGCTCCGGAGCCACTGTCAGTGCCAGTGCCACTTCATGCTCAAGAGAACACGGTGGCGACAGTGCCACTTTGTACTCAAAGACCATGGCTGACCCGTGTCAGCAGTGTCGCCAACAGAGGCAGCAGCAACAGTTCACTCCCAGGAGATCTGGGCCAAGGTGCCACTGATGTCGGCAGTTCCACCACCGCCAGCACAGCCCATGCCCAGGAGAGCGTGGCCAAGCTGTCACCAGCAGCATCAGTGCCACCTCATGCTCCAGAGAGCACAGCTCAGGCCTCAGCAAAGAGGACAGGGCTACCCAACATGCACCCTTGTCTCTCAGCCAGAGAGTCTGAACAAGACACTCAAGATAGCAGGTCTGTGTGAAGGTCCAGGCGAATCCTAAGCTCTTGAAGGTCCCGGAACCAGAATATCACTCTGTAGCAATGAAGACAGAACCGGATCACTCTGCACTGGCAGATTTAGAGCCAATCAAGACGAAGCGACGTGTACTTGGCTCCAAATGAAACCAGAGGCCTGGAGGAATGGAAAGGCATGACAGCTAACTCTGTCTGTGCCAGGGCTCAGGGGAGAGGAAGACATAGAGGCTTATAGTGGCTTCAGCAGGGACAGGTATCGATAACCATCACACTTAACGTGACGTATCAGCCTGACAGGCGTTTTTTGGACAGCGGAGAACGCTGGACTGAGCAGGAGGAGAAATGAGGAGGCATGGAAGTTCTTCCTCCTGCCCGAGACAGGGAGGGAGAGAGAGAAAATTAATTAAAAACGCGAGCAGAGATAGCGAGAAAGGAAAAGGGGCACCTTGTTCATGGATAAAAGAAAGAAAAAAAGCCAATCACGGCACAGCGAGCTGTTAGTGCCTTCCCTTATGTGCCTGCTGACAAGTTAGTGGAGGCAGGAGAAGCACATCATAAATCAAAACTGACAGGTCTCCCTCTGAACCCAAACCAACTACCACTCCCTCGCTCTCCCTCCTGGCCACGGCATCCCGTCACCTCCCTCTGCCGGGTCTCTCCACTGCAAACTCGCTTTCTCTCTCTGTAGCCTGATGCATTTCTTTCTTTCCTTCTTCTCTCAAATGTGGTTCAACTCCTCGTTATTCTTCCCCTCCCTTCTCCTCTCAGGGACCCCCCCCACCTCCCTTGCGGGACATGGCCACAGGTCCTTCCCCGACCGCTCGAACCGCCGTGCTCCCGCTACTCGACGGGCCATCTGCCACTTTCTACAGGCGGCGAGAAGGCTTTGACGGAGCGATTCGCAGAGACATCGCCAGCACCATCAATCAGCATTTCGCAATCTGTAGCCCAATTACCCGCAATCCGCTGCTTAATGGGAGCAGACTACCACGACACCTCCATTCTAATTAAAAGATGCTCTGCGCTCTTTGACGGTGAAGGGTTTTTTCATTAAAGACGATGGGGGGGGTGTCATTCACTATGAGAACAATTTGAATTAAAATATACACAACTAATGTGTAAACATAATTGCTGAGAGGATAAGTGCCTTTATCTCCTCACACTCGGCACCGCAGAAACTCGTCCTGCCGCAAAAAATGCTGCACCAAATTCAGTCAATTACTCTTCCTCTCCCCCCTCCCTCCCAGTTTGCACAGCGCCGGTTTGGGGGAAAGCTCCGCCTACCTTTGAACCGAATCAGAGCGAGACAACGCGCCGCGCAGATGCTCATGAAAAAGAAACAGCGGTTGAATGTCTGCTAATTGGAAACTCAAAGGTCAAATCACTCGCGACATGCAAATGGTTCAGACAGGGCTTATCTGTTGATTGGCTGGAGGCTTCGTCAACACAATTGAGCATCGCGCCACAAACCGAATGTCACACCACAAGAGAGGCGATCGACAAACCTCACGTGATTCACATCTCACGTGACCTAGCAAGTACGTTCTGACTCTGATGACCCCTACATTACCCAAACGAATCTGATGACGCGGAAACCACAGGGCCTCGCTGTCGCAGCCCATTTGACGATTTTTAATATTCGACTGCATTCAAATCGGCTCTGGGAAGCGAAGTCCAGTCCGCAAAGCTCAACTACTGCATTACTTTTAATAAAACATCAATAAAACTCAGCCTAAGCCCAAAAAACACAATCCAAAATCCTTTTCAGTATAATGGACTGATAATAAAGAGCAGGAAGTTTTAACTACCATCCTCTCTGAATGCCACACACTGAGAAATTCATCCAGATTCGTCTCTATAAACGAATTTATATTATAGCGAATAGCAGCGACAGTAGCATCCTACACGTGAGCATTATATGAAATGTATTATAGACTGGTAATAATTATTATTATCATTATTACAATAATAACAACACACTGAGTGCCATGCTGAGTGTGTGTAAGAGATTATGAAGAAAAAAAAATAAGCAAACCATCAATTAATAATAATAACAACAACAATAATAATAATAATAATAATATTAATAATAATAATAATAATAATAACAGTAATAATAACAATAAAAATAACAGTAGTAGTAGTAATAATAATAATAATAATAATAATAATAATAATAATAATAATAATAATAATAACAATAATAATAATAATAACAATAATAGCAGTAATAATAATAATAATAATAATAATAATAATAATAATAACAATAATAATAATAATAATAACAATAATAACAGTAATAATAATAATAATAATAATAATAATAATAATATTTTAAACTATGCACATCTCAAAGTTGCCCAGAATTGTCTCCGAAACTTGTAGCAGAAGAGAAGGAGATTTTTTATTTCACTTTTTTACGAGCACCACCCACCCAAGTTCATTTTTTTGTTTATGTGGAAGCTGGAAGAAAGCACAATCTGACAGCAGGGAAAACAGGGTTTCCTCCAGGGACCAAGAAACCACCCGGTGCCTCCGATGATGACAGGATTACAAATCTAAAGGCTTTTTCTGAGCTTTCTTTAACAGGGGAGATAAAATGTAGCCTGAGTGTGTGTGTGTGTGTGTGTGAGTGTGTGCGTGCGTGTGTGTGTGTGTGTGTGTGTGTGGGGTTGAAAGGGACAGCACTTCGTTCCCACCACCAGAGATTCCAGGCTCCTGATGTGATCAGGGTCCTAATCAGGCTGCTCCGTTTGATGTCCTGATTAAAAATAGATGTCTGGGACGAGGAACAAAAATGCGACCAGGAATCTTTGAACCTGCGAAAGGTCGGACATCTTTTCGGCTCCTTCCACGATCTCATTTCTAACAACAGAGAGACCCGGAATTGATTTGATTCCCTGCACCGCACTTCTAGGGAATGATGGAGGGTGGAGCGGACACACACACACACACACACACACACACACACACACACACACACACACACACACACACACACACACAACAAGAAAAAGAAAAAAA